>CM033469.1:365765253-365871475 GCA_019447015.1 Hymenochirus boettgeri | reverse complement strand
TGTCCCCATATAGAGAGTGTTAATATACAGTAAGTGCCCCCACATAGTGTTAATATACAGTAAGAGCCCCCACATACAGTGTTAATATACAGTAAGTGTCCCCCCACATAGAGTGTTAATATACAGTAAGTGCCCCCCACCACAAAGTGTGATCACAAGTAATGGTCCCCCATCATAGAGAGGTTAATATACAGTAGTGTCCCCGATATAGAGAGTGTTAATATACCGTAAGTGTCCCCACATAGAGAGTGTTAATTTACAGTAAGTGTCCCCATATAGAGAGTGTTAATATCAGGAGGGTCCCCATATAGAGATGTTAATGATCAGTCACGTAGGTCCTATAGCAGAGTGTCGGAGTGATAATAGAGAGAGTGTTAATATAAGCGATAAGTGTCCCCATATAGAGAGTGTTAATAAGAGAAGTACCGAGTCTTGAGGTGTCCTCCGGGTGAATACACTAAGAAGGGTCCCACCCACCACAGTGTTAATTACAGTAAGTGTCCCCACTAGAGAGTGATAATATACAGTAGTGTCCCATATAGAGAGTGTTAATATACAGTAAGTGTCCCCATAGAGAGTGTTAATATACAGTAAGTCTCCCCATATAGAGAGTGTTAATATACAGTAAGTGCCCCCATATAGAGAGTGTTAATACACAGTAAGTGTCCCCACATAGAGAGTGTTAATACACAGTAATGCCCCCACCCACACAGTGTAATACACAGTAAGTGTCCCCAATAGATAGAGTGTTAATATACAGTAAGAGTCCCCATATAGAGTGTGTTAATATACAGTAAGTGTCCCCATATAAAGTGTTAATATACAGTATGTCCCATATAGAGAGTGTTAATATCCAGTAAGTGTCCCCATATAAGTGTTAATCCATAAGTGTCCCCTATAGAGTGTTAATACACAGTAAGTGTCCCCATATAGAGTGTTAATACACAGTAAGTGTCCCCATATAGAGAGTGTTAATACACATAAGTGTCCCTATATAGAGAGTGTTAATATACAGTAAGTGTCCCCATATAGAGTGTGTTAATCAGTAAGTGTCCCCACCACACAGTGTTAATATACATAGTGTCCCCACTAGAGAGTGATAATATACAGTAAGTGTCCCCATAGTAGAGAGTTATTAAAGATAAGATCCCATATAGAGAGTGTTTTACACACTAAGTGTCCCCCATAGAGTGTTATTACGTAAGAAGTTCCCCATATAGAGTTAATATACAGTAAGAGTCCTTAGTGTTCTTACATAAGTTCCACATACGAATAGAGTGTTGTTAATATAGTAAGGTCCCCATATGGATGTGTTTAATATAACAGTGTGTCCCCACATAGAGTGTTAAATACAGTAAGTGCCCCCATAGAGAGTGTTAATACACAGTAAGCCCCCCAATACAGAGTGTTTCATATTCAGTGTGGATAAAGCACACAAGTTTGTTCAAGTCTGGAGTGCACCATTACTTTGTTTTTTACTGGGATGCTTGGTCATTGGCATGACAGACGGGCAGCACCCAGCCAATATATATCTTGAAGATTAAGGGTGGTGCGGGAGAACACATCTTACCTTTGATGATGTTCATATTCGGTAAGCTCCTAATTGGTATGTCTTACAGTAAGCACCCAAGAGTGTTCATATACAGTAAGCCCCCAATACAGAGTGTTTATAACAGTAAGCCCCCATACAGAGTGTTCATATACAATAAGCCCCCAATACAGAGTGTTCATATACATAAGCCCCCAATACAGAGTGTTCATATACATAAGCCCCCAAACAGAGTGTTCTATACAGTTAGCCCCCAATACAGAGTGTTCATATCAGTTAGCCCCCAATACAGAGTGTTCATATACAATAAGCCCCCAATACAGTGTCATATACAGTAAGCCCCCAATACAGAGTGTCATATACAGTAATCCCCCAATACAGAGTGTTCATATACAGTAAGCCCCCAATACTGTGTTCATAACAGTTAGCCCCCAATACAGGTGTTCATATACAGTAAGCCCCCAATACAAGTGTTCATATACAGTAAGCCCCCAATACAGTGTGTTCATATAGTTAGCCCCAATACGAGGTTTCATATACAGTAAGCCCCCAATACAGTGTTCATATACAATTAGCCCCCAATAGTGTTCATATACAATTAGCCCCCAATACAGAGTGTTCATATACAGTAATCCCCCAATCAGAGTGTTCATATCAGTAAGCCCCATACAGTGTTCATATACAATTAGCCCACCATACAGAGTGTTCATATACAGTAAGCCCAATACAGTGTGTTCATATAGTTAGCCCCCATACGAGTGTTCATATACAGTAAGCCCCCAAACGTGTTCATATACAGTAAGCCCCCAATACAGAATGTTCATATACAGTTAGCCTCCTAATACAGAGTTTCATATACAGTTAGCCCCCAATACAGATGTTTCATATACAGTAGCCCCCAATACAGAGTTTCATATACAGTAAGCACCCAATACAGAGTGTTCATATACAGTAAGCCCCCATACAGAGTGTTCATATACAGTTAGCCCCCAATACAAGAGTGTTCACTACAGTAAGCCCCCAATACAGAGTGTTCATATACAGTTAGCCCCCAATACAGAGTGTTCATATACAGTAAGCCCCCAAACAGGTGTTCATATACAGTACCCCAATACAGAGTGTTCATATACAGTAAGCCCCCAATACAGTGTTCATATACAGTAAGCCCCCAATACAGTGTTCATATACAGTAAGCTCCCATACAGAGTGTTCATATACAGTTAAGGTGGCCATACATCAGTGCAATATTACTTACCCGACCGATCGCTCACACGACGTTCATCGATCCTGCCGGAACCGTCTCTCCTGATCTAATATCTGACCAACGTGCGATCGCAAAATCCCATTCATTTTGCGATCGCATGTCGGTCGAATATAAGATCGGGAGAGGTGCTCCGGCAGGATCGCAGAAACATCGTGTGAGCGCTCGGTCGGGTAAGTAATATCGCACTGATGTATGGCCACCTTAAGCCCCCAATAAAGAATGTTCATATACAGTAAGCCCCCAATACAGAATGTTCATGTACAGTAAGCCCCAATACAGAGTGTTATTATAAAGTAATACATATACCATCCCATACAAAGAGAATGCTAACATAACTGTGCTGATCTTCTGTTTTACAGAAGTTCAGGCAGGCAGGCGGAGTGTTCTCGGTTAGTTCCACAGTACAGGCCAGTAAAGCAAATGCCCACATTTCCTTTCTCTCATTTGTAACTACTGTAAGTGCACGATTTGTGCCATGGCCAAAGTTAGTATTGCGTGGTGGGCGGAGCTTAAGCGCAGCAAATGGGTCCAGGGTCCGTGCATATTTACAGGTATGTATAAGTATATAAGATACTATTCTATCTATGCTAAACATATATATCCCTTCTCTTTATCTATTAGACAGATAAACAGGACAGGCACTTTCCTCACTGCAATGCCAGAGCCCTGTTTTGATCATACAGTAGGTCACATGTTTTAGTAATGATCGGTTATATCCCATTGAATCTTGAAAATAGGATGGTGGAAAATGGAAATTTTGTGACAGAATTTTTATTTGCAACATTTGTAATAAAACTACAGCCCATCTAGGTAAAATAACTTTACTGTATTGTGTCTGTGTTGGAATATTGGTGGAACCTTAGCTATAGCAGGTACTTTCTTTTGTACTGCCACTGTTAATAGCCTGTTCAATATCTGTTTTATTCACGTCATCCTCTTCTTTGCTTTTCTTTGTGTCTCTGATCTAGAAATGTAAAAGGAAACTGCTCACTTCTTACACCACATCCCCCCCACTCCACACACACATTGTACCAGCATGGCCTTAACTGCTACGTCCTGGTTTCTTATTAGTTAAGGCCATTTCCTCACCTAAAGTTGCCTTTGCTGCAAGGAGTGGTTCTTCCTATTCAACCCCACAAGAGGGACCAGAGTCGCGTGGAAAGTTTATATAAAGCTGCTAAACTAAAAACTTCAAATGAGAAATGCTAATAGTAACTTTCTACTACTGGTGTAATGTCAATGTGGATAGTATCTCATTGAAACTGACCAGCCATTATCTCTGTCTAACATATAAGGAGTAAGAGAGACACAACATACAAGTTTACCTGCTAATGTATTGTTTATTGCTGCAATAAGTCACCAATCATGATATGTTTCTTGGGCTGGCTACACACGAGTGCACTATTTGTCCCGACCGAGCGTTCGCTATGATTTGTCGCTTGCAGCAATAGTGGCAGCGGCCAACAGTTGTGGTGACTGATCGTGCGGCCCCATAGCGAACCCACATTGGCCGTGACGAACGGAAAATCGTCATCGGATGCGGCGGCCGAAAGCGGAACAATTTTCAGCCCAATCGACCGATACACAGAAGTATCGATCAATTGGCCCAAAAAATCTGCCCTTCTGTATTACATATACAGAACACTGTACTATTATATAGTGCATATCACACCAGGGAGGATACCAAGTATTACCTATACAAACACTGTACTTTTATATACTGCATATCAACCTGGATGATACCAAGTTTACCTATACAGAACACTGTACTATTATATAGTGCACATCACACCTGGGATGATACCAAGTATTACATATACAGAACACTGTACTTTTTAATACTGCATATCACACCAGGGAGGATACCAAGTATTACCTATACAGAACACTGTAGTTTTTTTATAATGCATATCACACCAGGGCTGATACATGATATTACATATACAGAACACTGTACTTTATATACTGCATATCACACCTGGGATGATACAGTACATGGTATTACATATACAGAACACTGTACTTTTATATAGTGCATATCACACCAGGGAGGATACCAAGTATTACCTATACAGAACACTGTACTTTTATATACTGCATATCACACCTGGATGATACCAAGTATTCCCTATACAAACACTGTACTATTATATAGTGCACATCACACCTGGGATGATACCAAGTTACATATACAGAACCCTGTACTTTTATATACTGCATATCACACCAGGGAGGATACCAAGTATTACTATACAAACACTGTAGTTTTTTTATAATGCATATCACACCAGGGCTGATACATGATATTACATATACAGAACACTGTACTTTTATATACTGCATATCACACCTGGGATGATACAGTACATGGTATTACATATACAGAACACTGTACTTTTATATACGCACTTTCCCAGGGGCTGGTACATGGTATTACATATACAGAACACTGTAATTTTATATAGCGCACATTTCACCAGAGCTGGTACATGGTATTACATTTACAGAACACTGTACTTTTATATAGCGCACATTTCACCAGGGCTGGTACATGGTATTACATATACAGAACACTACTTTATATAGCGCACATTTCACCAGGGCTGGTACATGGGTATTACATATACAGAACACGTAATTTTATATAGGCCATTTCACCAGGGCTGGTCACATGGTATTACATATACAGAACACTGTACTTTTATATAGCGCACATTTCACCAGGGCTGGTACATGGTATTACATATAAAGAACACTGTACTTTTATATAGCGCACATTTCACCAGGGCTGGTACATGGTATTACATATACAGAACACTGTAATTTTATATAGCCACATTTCACCAGGGCCGGTACATGTATTACATATCAAACACTGTACTTTTATATGCGCACATTTCACCAGGGCTGGTACATGGTATTACATATACGAACACCAGTACTTTTATATAGCGCACATTTCACCAGGGCCGTACATGGTATTACATATACAGAACACTGTACTTTTATATAGCGCACATCTTCACCGGGGCCGGTACATGGTATTACATATACAGAACACTGTACTTTTATATAGCGCACATTTCACCAGGGCCGGTACATGGTATTACATATACAGAACACTGTACTTTTATATACGCACATTCACCAGGGCCGGTACATGGTATTACATATACAGACACTGTACTTTTATATAGCGCACATTTCACCAGGGCCGGTACATGGTATTACATATACAGAACACTGTACTTTTATATAGCGCACATTTCACCAGGCCCGGTACATGGTATTACATATACAGAACACTGTACTTTTATATAGCGCACATTTCACCAGGGCCGGTACATGGTATTTACATATACAGAACACTGTACTTTATAGCACCAGGGCTGATACATTGTTACCCACGTTTAAATCCTCACGTAATATAAATATCAGCCCTCTGGGAGACTTGCCTTTGCTTTAGTTACAATAGCTTTTGTATGTTATTCCCTTGAATTCACAAAGAAAGAAGATTTTTGTCTATGTAGAAGGAATATAACGTGTTCAATAACATAATATAATGTTCAATAAAATAAATGACTTCCAAAACAACAACCGCTCCAGTTATATAGGAACAATAATAACAGAGTTTTCACCGAGATATTTTTATTTTAAATATTGATGTCGAGGATTTCAAACGCTTTTTCCAATCTGGAAGACTGTTGTATATGAAGAAAAATAGAAAGACATTGGGGAATGGAAGCTCCATGGTGTGAGTAAAAAGAAAATGAGATTTTGTAGTGTACATTTAGAAATCCCCTGAAAAGATCAATACTCAACCTCCAAACAGGGGAAATATCACATTGTCTTATGTCTCTTAGACAGAAATTGCCGTCTTTAGCGTGTCTCTTTACAACTCTTCACAGCTGTTTCTTTGGTAAATGTTTTATCTGTGTTCTTCTGATTGACAGAATCTGATGCCCAATATAAAAGAGGCCCAGAACAAGAGAGGACGTTATTCTTTAATTCTACTGCAAGCTGATTAATCCTTTACCAAAATAGGAAACTTTACCGCATTAGAATCTAAAAGGATGCAGATTAAAAACAAGGCAAACAAATTAACATGATCACAGAAGGTGGGAACAGGAGAGCTTGACATTTGAGGAAGACTTTCTAGGAGTCATCTTGTTATGGGTTTTAAAGTATTCAGTGGGAGAGAAGGGGGGTAAAGTTAGAGCGCAAATGGCAGACAGCACAGGCAATGGAGAGACTGTAGGAAAGTTTGTCCTTGGACTGAGCTTGCTGTGTTATTTGGACTGCAATTTTTAGACCCATAACTTGACACAGTTCAGTCTAAAATTAGTGCTGCCAGTATATTGGACCCCGGCAGACCAATAATTTAAAGCACACCCTGAGTACTTAAGGGCATGTCCACCCCATTTTGAATTTTTTTCTGTAGTGAGGGCTCCCTCCCAAGCCCCAACCACTATAGTTATATTTGGAGAAACTCCCCCGATCTATACTTACATTACCTCTCTCCTCTGACGTTCTGCCACTGCCTCTGCTTGCATGAACTGCCGACCAGCAGCCACGTCTGTGATGGCTGAGAGGCAGCCATCACGAATGTGGCTTTCGGCTATCTAGAACGTCGGGAGAGAGGTAATGTAAGTACAGTTTGGGGAAGTTTCTGCAAATAAAACTATAGCGTTTGGGGCTGGGGGAGGGAGCCTCACACTACAAAAAATGGGTTTTGTGCTAGGGGGAGGGAGAAACGGATGGGAGAGGAGGGGGGGAGGGGCTGCAGTGCGTATGATATTTTTCTCCCGGAGGGGAGACAGGGGTCTGTCTCTCTATATGGACTCTGCCAGGCTCCTGGTGGTCACTTTTTGGACTTTACGGGACATTACAGGAAACCATTTGAAGCTGGGATGTAAGGTAAGGATTTTTATACACTTCACAGAGGGCCAGTAGTGGTTTAAATATAGTTTTGGAGGTGGACATGCCCTTTAAAAAGTAATGGTGTTTAGGGTAGAGTACTTGCCTTTTGTTTTTTTTCATCAAATGAATCAAATTTCATAAATATAAATGCAAGAATAAAAACCATGTAAACTAATAAGTAACTGGCCAGTGTCCTCACCACAAATTTGCCAAGCACACAGGCTTACAATATCTATTTGTCCTTAAAGGGCATGTTCACCCCCCAAACTAAAATTTAACCCACTAATGCCACCACTGTGTAGTTTAAAAAATTCCTTACCTTACATCCCAGCTCCATATGGTTTTCCTGAAGTTTCTATCCAAAGTCCAGGAAACTGGAGAGTATGAGTTGTCTTCCTGTGTGAAAGGTTTCTGCCCTCTACTTGTCCTCTGAAGGACAGTGACATGTGCAAGGGAGCCCCCCCCTCATCCCTCTGTAGCCCACTTTTCTGCCAGGTGCCCTACCTCTAAAATCTCTTAAGATATGGTAGATATGGTAGGCACCCAAACGGCAAAGTCCATTTGTTTAAGAAAGCGGCAGAAATCCACTTCATTTCCCTAGTGTTCTGTATTGTGCAGCCACATCTCGATTGGCTGACTCTCAGCCAATCATGCCGTGGCTGCTAGTCCGGCCCTCTGCTTGCAATTCCACAAGCAGAGGTCAAGAAAGAACACAGTTGGGGGTGGATAGGTTGCCCTACCATATTTTAAAAATGTATTTTGCAGTGGACATGCCCTTTAATTATTTATATTTCCCTATGGGTATTTATGACATTTGTTTGTCAATTATTCTTTGTCTGTATAATTTATTTCACTTACTCTGTATTTGTATACTGTTTATTCTTTTAATGTACAGCTACCTACACAAGTGGAGCTATAAAAATAAACACAATACATACAAAAAAAGCACAGTTGTGTATGTGTTTGTTGTGAGTGTTGTTAAATCTGTGTATCTGTATGTGTTGGGCTTCGTTCACACTAGGCGTTTTTCTAACGCAGTGGAACATTCCTATGAGCAAGCGTTTGGTGCAATTTCACCCTCCCTAGTTGTGAACAAAACTTAGGGTTTTGGTACAATGGTGGCTACTTAAGGGTATGTCCATCAAAAAAGTAAGTTGGTTTCTATCTGATTTACTGAAGAACAGGAGGTAAATGCCTCCCTTTGTTCAGTAAATCTTACAGGAGAGGAGGAACACTACCCCATGGACCCGTTCCACGCCGACTTCACTGACAGTCTCTGACGCATCCTCGCTCCTTCACACTGTGGCGCATGCCGCACAGTGCAAAGGACTGGAGATGCGTCAGGCGTCGAGAATTCAGCGCTGGAACGGGTCCGCGGGTAAGTGTCTCCTCCTCTCCTGTAAGATTACTGAAGAATCTTAGGACTGAGCATGTGTGATGCACAAAATAGTCAGTGACCACAGGTGTGATACTAGAATGCTGGGAAGTAAAACACAAACCCCATGTTAAAAAGGTAACTTTCCCTACAACCATATCAAAATGAGATGTGAGACACAGATTACTGCTTTTATATTAGGTGCTCCTCCTTCTGAAACTGTTTTAAGACATTAGTTGTCCTTTAAATCAATAAAAAGAACTTTTCGAAAATAAAAAGGTAAAATATAAAGTATGTGTAGGTTTGTTAGTGTCCATTTGTGGTTGTGGTGTGCATGTGTGTACAACACAATCACATTCTGTGTGACTGCGATCCGGTCATAAAGTTTTTCGCTTGTAAAAAAAATCGCCTTTATAAATGGCCCAACTTCTTCTGATTGTGAATCGGCTAGTGACTTTCAGTCCTAGCACGAGTTGTCGCCTGTAAATAGGTCTGATGGCTTCTTCTCTGTGAAGAAATGGAGAACCACAAGCTTCAGCTTTCAGCTCCATGAACCATCAATGAACATGTGACCTCCAGAGCCTGCAATGTTGGTCAGTGAGTAAGTTCTATTTTCCTACATGTGATAAACCTGGTCAGAGGGACACATTAACCCTGCTCATAGTCTAGAGTGTGTTCTGTTGGCTGTATTAGTTCCAGCAGCTTTACACACAATTACCCTTAGTACTGACAACATCAATTTTATTTGTGCAGCTGTTTTTTTGTGATTTGGGCAAATCATGCCTTGGGAGCACAAAAAATACACTGGGGTTCTATTCTGAATAGACATGTTTCACAGATCCCACACCTCCGAAGCATGTTCCTTTCTGAGACAGCACATGTAGGTTATCATGATGGCAACAGTTATCAAGCATCACTCTGTCTATGGACCATACATGGAAAGGTATAGGGTTGAAGCCAAGAGAGGGTGTGTAGAGGATCATCGTGACTGATTTGTAGACATCTTTGGTCCAAGTGATTATTCATGTTGTAATGTCCCCATATAGAGTGTTAATACACAGTAAGTGTCCCCATATAGAGAGTGTTAATACACAGTAAGTGTCCCTATATAGAGAGTGTTAATATACAGTAAGTGTCCCCATATAGAGTGTGTGTGGGACACTACTGTATATTACACTGTGTGGTGGGGACACTTACTGTGTATTACACACTCTATATGGGGACACTTACTGTATTTAACACTCTCTATATAGGGACACTTACTGTGTATAACACTCTCTATTGGGACACTTACTGTGTATTAACACTCTATATGGGGACACTTACTGTGTATTAACACTCTATATGGGGACACTTACTGTTTATTACACCTATATGGGGACACTTACTGTATATTACACTCTCTATATGGGGACACTTACTGTATTTAACACTTTATATGGGACACTTACTGTATATTAACACACTCTATATGGGGACCTTATGTATATTAACACTCTATATATGGGGACACTTACTGTGTATTAACACGGTGTGGTGGGGGCACTTACTGTGTATTAACCTCTCTATGTGGGGACACTTACTGTGTATTAACACTCTCTATAGGGGGGCACTTACTGTATATTAACACTCTCTATATGGGGAGACTTCTGTATATTAACACTCTCTATGTGGGGACACTTACTGTATATTAACACTCTCTATATGGGGACACTTACTGTATATTTCACTCTCTAGGTGGGACACTTACTGTATATTAACACTGTGTGGGTGGGACACTTACTGTGTATTAACACACTCATATGGGCACTTACTGTATATTAACACTCTCTATATGGGGACACTTCCTGTATATTAACACTCTCTATATGGGGACACTTACTGTGTATTAACACTCTCTATATGGGGACCCTACTGTTATTAACACTCTCTATATGGGGACACTTACTGTATATTAACACTCTCTATGTGGGGACACTTACTGTATATTAACACTCTCTATATGGGGACACTTACTGTATATTAACCCTCTCTATTGGGGACACTTACTGTGTATCAACACTTTGTGGGTGGGGCACCTTACTGTATATTAACACTCTCTATGTGGGGACACTTACTGTGTATTAACACTGTGGGGGGGCCCTTACTGTATATTAACCCTATGTGGGGACACTTACTGTGTATTAACACTCTCTATTGGGGCACTTACTGTATATAACACTCTCTATATGGGGACACTTACTGTATATTATCACTCTCTATGTGGGGACACTTACTGTATATTAACACTGTGTGGGGGGGACACTTACTGTGTATTACACTCTATATGGGGACACTTACTGTGTATTAACACTCTCCATGTGGGGACACTTACTGTGTATTAACACTCTGTGTGGGTGGGGGCACTTACTGTATATTAACACACTCTATATGGGGACACTTACTGTATTAACACTCTCTATGTGGGGGAATTACTGTATATTAACACTCTCTATGTGGGGAAACTTACTGTATTAACACTCTCTATGTGAGGAAACTTACTGTATATTAACACTCTATGTGAGGAAACTTACTGTATATTAACACTATCTATGTGGGGGGAGCTTCTGTATATTAACACTCTATCTATGTGGGGGGAGCTTACTGTATATTAACACTGTCTATGTGTGGGGAACTTACTGTATATTAACACTCTCTATGGGGGGAACTTACTGTAAATTAACACTCTATGTGGGGACACTACTGTATATTAACACTCTCTATGTGGGGACACTTACTGTATATTAACACTCTCTATGTGGGGGGAACTTACTGTGTATTAACACTCTCTATGGGGGAACTTACTGTATATTAACACTATGTGGGGACACTTACTGTATATTAACACTCTCTATGTGGGGACACTTACTGTGTATTAACACTCTCTATGTGGTGGGGAACTTACTGTATATTAACACTGTGTGGGGGTGGCTTATTGTGTGCTTACACTTACAGTATATTAACTGCTCCTATGTGATGAACAGTGGAAGTAGTTTACAGGGGAGCATCGGAGGATAGGGCGGATACGCAGCAGTGGATTTGTGATTCTTTTAATAATCAGAGGTTTGCAAATAGTATAGAATAGTATACAGTATATATTATAAACCAAACAACTCACTGAGCAGCAACTGGTGCACATGAAAGTACCAATACTGAAAAATTGAGAGCGACATCATATACGCAGTGCAGTGCAGTGATGAATGCTCTAATTTGTATGTGGGGGAGACCAAACAGCAGCTGCACCAACTATGGCCCAGTAAGAACAGACAATTTCTTAGGTCAGAACTTTAAAGATTGTAATGTCACATCTTGGCAAAGGAACAGGATTGGTTTAAGAGAGGTGTCAAGGAGGCCATTTATGTGAAAATGAAGAAACCAAGCCTGAATAGAGGTGGAGGAGTTCGACACCAATTGTCTGCCATGTACAATTCCATTTTAATGCCTCATACATATTCTTGTACAAGTCATTCTATATTGAGAAATCCAGTCGGATGACTAACGAAAACATAGTATAGCATAACATGCATAGAATAGCAAGTATACTATAGAATAGTATAGCATAGCATATTATAGTGTTTGAGGTTGAATGGTAGCATAAGGTTTTTATTTATTTGGCTAAGAAAAGTATTTACACAGTGGAAAGGTTTGCAAAACTGAAGAAACACCATAGGTCAGGACAGGCAGCAGAAGGCAAATTTAATAGCATGTGTAATTAGTACAGTGCATCCAAACCAGAGAAAGAGTGTGTGTTTTTTTCCTCCTCATTCAAACCTAGTTTTAATTATTTTTAGTCTACAAATTACTGATGTGTTTAGAGCAGAAATAAGTTGCTAATAAATAGTAACAATGAGACCAAATCCCAAAGTCGATCGATCAATGAGGCATTTTAGCTTTGCAGAACGCACTTGTTATGGTTGAACATCATATAGATGGCATAGCACTTATAAAGCTCTGCCATGGATATTTCAGTCAGATAACAACGAAATGTCTTCAGGAACCAAACCCCAAGTCCAAGCTGATCTGACTGAATACCACGGATTAGTATTTTTTATTAACTTTTTGCAATTTTGAGCTTCTAGTTTTAATTACTAAGTAGAAATTGCTTGTCACCATATCCATTGACCTTAGATGGATTTTGCAGTCATCTAATTTCATTCCTTTGCGTGACAATAGAGCAGCACTGCAACATAATTACATAACATTGTAATGCGTGTTGGACTGGGGACATCTTTCGAGTGCAAGATAAGAGTATAATCAAAAGACTACATGAGGATTTCCTCCGCAAACACCATTTTTTCATTCACAAGGCTAACAAGAAATCAAATAGTAGAGGTCAAACCTGTTCCGGTAAACTTAAAGTTCTAACAGCTGTTGTCACACTTGCGTTTCCAATTCATTTGTACAATGAATATTTCATAACCACTTTATTAGTAAATTTCACCAGTTATGATTTAGGTGGTTGATCCCGTTTTGAGATGCGCCTGATATTGTAATTTTTGTAGAATTATCTCTTTCCCTTATAAAGGTAAAGGATGAGATCTAGAGAGAGAACCCTGGAGAGTTTTGTTTTGGCAGCCAGCCCATTTTGAAATTCTGAATTTAAAAGAAAATTTAACTTTCTACCACATTTTCAATAAGCTCCAATTTCCGAACTGGCAGGTTCATATCAAAACCATGATTCGTCTCTAAATAAGGTGATTAAGTACATTCTTCTATGTTGTAATTCCTGGTAGGAATAAGAATTTAGATCCTGGTTATTTTAATTTGCAGTATGTGTCATTTTGGGATCCAAAAGCCAATTACATTTCATTAAAGAAATATTTTGAAATTACATTTTAATTACAATTACAGATTTTATAATAATGTCATCAGAATTTGACAATATGTTTCATGCTAAAAATTAAAATGGCTTCTCATCACCTTGCAGGCACATGTTTTGATTACCCTTATGCGGTTTATTATTGCAGTTGGTATGTTTCCATTCATCGGGAGGGGGGAATCTTTGTACTGCATCACGCAGTACTAGGATAAAGTGAGAGATCTTGATCAATTGTTAAGTAGATTTTGCTAAAAATTGATCTCTTGATGGGAAGGCATCCATTGGTCATGTATGGACACAAAAGCATTGAGATTTACCTGCCCATATGAGGTCCATTTTTGCAGTATTTTTTGTTTTCTAAAATAAATAATTGATAAAACTATTAAAGGTGAGTCCCGGTTTCTAAACAAACCTGGTTTTGATTCGGAACTGCCAGTTTCGAAATTCCATGGATCCAACGAAATGTTAACATGTTTCGGAACTTATTATGGAAAATGAAAAACTAGAAAATGGCTGTAGGTTAAAAAATTGTGTTCGATAATCTAAAACTCCTTTCAAAAATTCAATTGGGTTCAAAAGGGATTTTCAGAAAAAGGATCCACAAATCTCGCTGTCTGAACGAAACATGCAATTTTCTTCATTTCTAACAGCTACATTATTTATGTATAAAAAGTTTGTTTTTTTACTATTTTTGAATGAAAATAAATGGGAACCATGGATGTTGATAGACATTGTACATTTGTGAGTTTACAATCGCCCACTGACGGATTAACAAATGATTACATCAGGGAATACAAGTAGGAGACACCAGATGCTCATAGTTATGATCTCCTGCTTGGTTAACGTTGAACTACTGGAGCGAAGCCTCCAAGAGAGCTAAATCGCCTAAATGCAAACATATAAACTGTGTTACTTGCTTTGCGTAGAGACAGGGTTGTTAGAACTAAGTGGTTTCTGCTGGAGCATAAAGTGTTTGATTGGAGCCCAGACATCTCTATTAGTCAGTTTCGATGACTGCTGAGGGAAATCCACTGGGACGCATTCTGTTGAATTACTTGCAGCAACCCAAGTAGTTCAGGAAGTATAACTGATAAAATAGTATGTAATTTAGATGTGTTGTACATTAACAGCTTTGGCACTAAATTGCCTATTGCCTTTCTGCTGTTTTCTATATTGCTGACTATAGTGTTGGCTCAGTCTGGAGGGTTGGAATTAATGCGAGTCAACAAAAAACTCAGGAAAGTGAATTCGTCCGACTCACTCACTATATGGGGTAAAGAACCTTGTAACTGGACCCTAGACCCTAATGAATAGGTTACATCAGTTTGATGAACATTACACGCCAATAAAGACATTTACATCAACATGACTAGAGCTGATCCTCAAATGCAGAATTCATTAATATGGGGGTATATGGGCAAAGGAGCATAGGTTTTAAACATGGTGAACTTATGGTTTCTGTCTCTGAGCAAGAGGCTTGTTAACCGTAAAACACGTCAGGACCCTGTGGTACACATGTGTATGTAAATGATTTTCAATAAATATTGATTTCAAGTTAAAGTGTCTTTGAGTTTTCGGAGCGGCCCACCAAACTGGATATCTTTATGGTTGATAATAATAGAGGAGACAACAGTTCTGCAGATTTGAGCACAATAGGGTTGATGTAATAAAAGGTGCGAACTTTGCATGTACTATAAATTTGCATGGACCATCAGAAGTTAATTTACTGGTTTACTGCAGTTAGATTGCATCTGATTGGATGGTGCAGATCAATAGCACAGGGAAACTTTTGCACCTCTTATTCCATCAGCCAATACATTTCTATTCCCAAGCACTGAACGCTGCCTTAATGTAGCACTGACCATACCAGCTGCCTATGTTTTATACTTACATAATATACATTTAGGGGAATGGAAAATGCTTTGCTGCTATGGGATTTAAAGTAATTTCATTCTACACTATAGGTAACTTGTCATTTCAGTTTAGATGAAAGTGACATCTATTTCCCTTGATTGCACCAGAGGAAGTGGAGTTTAGCAGAGAGCAGTGCAATGTAATTGTTTGAAACTAGACAGGAACGGGAAGATGAAGAAAAATGTTGAATAATCCAAACTCAGATACTTTTTATTAGAAAATAGCTAAAGCTAAATGCAAAAACACCCTCCCAATTTATTTAGCAACATCATTTGTATTTCACAAATTTCAGCATCATGTAGACTGTCCCATAAGTATAAATGGGATATGGTTTGGGGTGTGATCTGGGTTGCGCAATGGGGTTAAAGGCCCCTGAGATGTAATGCTGGTGCTAGATTTTCTTGTATTTCTTGGGATATTTATTAAAGATTTGAATTGCTCTATTTTATGGAGTTAGTTTGCAACAGGGTTTAGGACCTTAATTTAAATCTGAACATTAGAAGAACCTGGACACACTCCTTAGGCTAATCACAGTTACATTTTGCAGATGTGTTACTGATCTGGTCAAACATTTATACAAACATAGAAAAATAAATCAATGCACTTCCTAGGCCCCATACAATACCATATTAACTGCACACTGGCACTTTAAACAAAGGGGTTTTAGTATACATTACTGTGATAACATGAATGAAAAGCCTTCCAACTACGTCAGTGTAACCCAGTCTGGAAGGTCCTAACATCTAACCTTTTTACTTCAATTACCATTAGAAACTTTTGCATTTCTCATACGTGTGCACTGGATCAATATAGTAGGCATGATGCTGCCTAAAATGGTCACCGTACACCTGATCATGCACCAACCATCACCAGGAGATTCTGTGTTTGTTAACTTCTGTAAATACAGATTGAATTATTCTCTTTCTGACATGGATGGGTTAGTAGAAACTTGTACCTCTGACACATTTCCAAAAGAACTTGCTGAAGAGGGGATGTACAGTACAATGCACAGGGCATTTCATAACGGTAAGAAGTGTCGTAAGTCAGTACAGCAGTTACCAATACCTCTAAAACCCTCCAGTCGGTAGGTTGAGCGACCATCATCATTGTAAGTCAGATGAACTAGTACATTTCTGTATGTTAGCTGGGATATTCAATAGTGATGTCTGAGGCAGATATTTCCCTCTCCCTGCAGATGTGGAGGGTTTATTTGACTTTAAATGATCTGGGACATTCACCTATTGAGACAGCTGATAAACAAGAAGATATAAGTGTTGAAGATTAGGTAAAGGAAATCAGTAACGCCCTCTGGCAGTCGGATGCCAGGCTAACTGTTCTAGAATTTCTCAAAATGCCATCGACCCATATGGAATTATTTACTAAGAGTTGCAAAGATTTACCTGTTCATCAGCAGAAACCAATCCAATGTTTTCTTTTACTGGTAACACCTGGTAACATGCGATTGGCAACTGTAGATCAATTGCATAGGTGCATTTTGCATCTCTATAACTCTACAAGAAATAATCAGATCAAATATTTCAATAGTCTAAAGACAGTCATACAGGACATTTCTTTCCTAATTATCCCCTTACTACAAACAATACAAATCTATTTCCTAGCTTCAGACTTCCTTTCGCAGACAGACCCTAAATTATACAATATCAGTGAGGAAACACCTCTCTCCCTGTTAGCATCAGGCTCAGATGGAAATGTTCATACATGACTGATCGACCAACAATAAGTTCCCATGAGATGTCCCATCTGGAATATTATTTGTCACCATACACATGCCAATATTTGCTGTTTTGTCCCCATGGGATCTGGTATTTAGATGACTCATAAATGTTTCCATCCTAAAGTAATTATCTGCTACAGGAAGACACTCACGTCTCCACTGATTGTTGGTTTAATGGTCTGTCCACCAATCAAACTGTCTGAGGGTGAATATGGTAGTGAGGAATTGATTGGTTGGGGAAAGTGATAGTTTGTGGTACACATTTATTAATAAATATATGGCTTAATGGAACTTTTTGCCTGTAGAACAGTTTTTCTGCACCTTGTGCTTTGTATATGATCCCTTCATAAAAGCCAATAGGATTAAACTGGCCTTAAGTAAAAATCCCAATGCATTTTCCTCTACCCAAAGAAGGAATGTGGGGCAAAGTAATATATCAGCATACTTCATTGGGAATTCTCAAAATGATTTAAAAAACATAATTTTATATTTTCTTTGAGATTGTTTCATGGGGAGCTATAGTAACTGGGTATAGGTATCTTCTATAGGTACCTGGTAGAGCTATCTATCCATAGGTACAGGGTATAGCTATCTATCCATAAGTACGGGTATAGCTTTCTATCTATAGGTACTGGGTATAGATATCTATAGGTACAGGGTATGGCTATCTATGTATAATTACAGTGTAAGCTATCTATAGTACTAGTTAGCTAGCTATCTATAGGTGCCGGGTATAGCTACTAGGTGCCGGGTTAGCTATCTATAGGCACTGGTATAGCTATCTATAGGTACCTGGATAGCAATCTTTCTTTAGGTACAGGTTATAGCTATTTATCCATAGGTACAGGGTTACCTACCTATCTATAGGTACTGGGAATATCTATTATAGGACCGGGTATAGCTATCTATGTATATGTACAGTGTATAGCTTCTAAGGTACTGTGTATAGCTTCTATAGGTATTGGGTATAGCTATATAGGTACTGGGCGTAGCTATCTATAGGTACAGGGAATATCTATCTACAGTATCTATAGGTACAGGATAAGCTATCTATATGTACCGGGTATCAGTGTCTATCTATAGTTATCTAATTATATTTATTTTAAATTACAAACTGATAGAGGTTAGAACACCAATTTGACTATCCTGGGTTGTTAATTGTTGTCCTTTTGCATACATAGTATTGATGTCCTTGCCAGAAACTATTATTTATTGCTTCTAAATAATTCCATTGCTACATGTTGACACTTCCTTTTAAAATGACACCTGGAGTTATTATTTGACCTAAACTGCCTTCTAGACAGAACTGTATTACTGCAAAGTAATATCATCTGAGAGTGATCACTACATTGATAAATTATGAAAGAACATATTGCTTGCAAAAAAGAAATGGCGTAGCTGGAAGTCATATCTTCGGATTTTTATTAAAAAGGAAACATCAGGAATATTATGATGCAGACACCTTCTAAACAGAAAGGGCACGGTGGACAAGAGTAAAGAGTTTGTGGTACAAAGTCCAAGATGAAAAAAAACCTTTAAAGTCTTGGCTTAACAAGAGTTTTTTCTAAGTTCTCTTGGTTCCTTGGATCAAAATACAAAGTGATTCGCAGATCTAAGACGAGACGGTTAATCTTTGTGAGCCATAGATTGCAAGTCTGGGTAATATCTGCAGTTCTAAAATAGTTTCATTCCTAATAGTTACGGGTGCAAGATACTGATAGAGACAGACAAAATGTTCTCCTGAAAGAGTAAAACTAAATGAAAAGAGATATTTATAGCCAATCCTTCTCTTACTTGGTTCCAATCCCAAGAGAGATGGATGAACCAGTTGGTCTTTATCCACCAAGAGGGTCACAAAATGTTGTTTTGTTTTTAGAAATTTTACAGTTAAGACAGAAATTTTAACCAAACCGGCAAAGTTTCACTGTCAAATTCACTTAGAGGACTTGGTTTCCTTCTGTTTTTATCTTGTGACCCTCAACAATATGTCAAATTTTGGATCTGGAATTAATTGGGCACAAGAAATCTGTCAGTGTGTTCCAGTCATTATAACACAGTAGATGGATTTTTAAAAGAGTGTAAAGGTAAAATACGATCGATACCCACAATCAGCTGGTTATCATGGGAACCGAGCCCGGATAATTTTAATTATAGCCACGTACAAGTTGTAACCTACGCCGCGTTATTGTAAATAAAGTTATTTTTTCCACATCTCGTGTCTTTAATTGTCCAATAATAAGGAGACCATCCTACTCTAAAGTTGCGTCCACACTGGACTGGACGGTAACATGCATTGACCTCCATTGGCACAATTGCGTTATCGGAGCACATGCATTATGGCCACCACCATAACTCTCCCCAGTGATTGTTTGTGATTATATTAAACTATATAATTATAGTTTCCAGTAATAGCCAATTTTTCTGGTTTAGATCCCGATTTAAAAAAAACACTGATGCAATGCAATTTTAAGTTTACACATTGCGCTACCTGTATTCCATCGGGGACGTATCTAGCCGTGATCCCGCCATGTTCAAATCTTGCAGTGTTTAGTACATTCAAGATATTAGCCAGGTAGGTAACAATCACAATTTGTGACTGCCTTCCCCCATAGTCTAATGTCTTAGTGAGAGAACTGAAGGTTCAGTTGGACTTGCTGCCACCAAGAACCAAGGGTTAACATAACAATTGTTCTCTCATTGAAAGGAAGTATGTGGATTAATTATTACACTGCCTATGCCTGCCTGAATAGCAATAGATTAGAATTGAAGCTCATCGTGAAGAATCAACAAAATAGATTTGGAAACACGTGGAGAGAAAGAGAGAGATTTAAATCTACTGTTTCTCCAACCAAGACATGAAATTTACAATCTTTGTTCTATTGTGCTACTTTAGTAACATTTAATATGAAGCAAATCACCAATCCCTGCTGGTTTTCTCAACAGGTTTGACTCACCGCTAGCGTTTAGAAATGGTTTTGAAATGCTTGTAAATGTATCAATTGTACCACATAATAACTGTCTTTATACGAACCCCATGGGACATTCAGTTTTATTAAGTTGAGAATAAATGTGTGATGTTGTCAATTGGCGTCTATTTTTTCCATATCGCACTACTATCAGTTTGGGAAAACAGAATGAAGGATTTCAGGTTATATTTCTGCACCTTCACATTGCAGGAATGAACAAGCTGCTTTCTACAAGGCATCGCCACATTTACAAGTAACCAACTGTGTTATTACCGATTCATATAATGGTAATATTATATAATAATAACCAGATGTAGGGGCCTATTTATAGCTGTGGTATCGGTACTCGGTAATAATATTCTCTGCTCAATGCATATTTTACAACCATGTGGTTACATAACGTAATGCTCAGTCATTGGTGAATAACACTTGTTAGCACAGAGTAATAACTGTATTGTGTAATGTAGTTACAGGGTTACCGGTATTCAATAAAAGTTCTTACGTTTAAAATGGTGCTAATTTGCCCCAACCTCAGATCTTATTTACATTTGAAAGCTAACATCTGGTTCGGACAAAATTAGCACCATTTTAAATGATAAGAACTTTTATTGAATTTCCCTGTTGGTGTTTTATGGAGCCTGATTTACCAGTACTGTTTCTTTATAATATTCTCTAAAAATTCTCACTACTTCATATATAGACTTTTGGATAATGATACAATGATGGATTACTATCACCTAATATTCACATGAGCAAGGGGACAAATGGCTTTTGTGTTGGGGTCACCAATGTTTCTGGTCAGTCTAGAGCAGGGGAGAGAAGCCCCTACAACCGGGAGCCCAGGAACCAGGGGGATCCAATGACAGATATAGCCTTCTCCAGAAAACCACTGATAAAGCCCAGATGAGGCCCCATCGTAATTTTGCTGGGGGGGCAGTGATTCCTAGTTTAGCCACTGGCCAGGAGTTTGTGGAAAAGTTGCAAAAGTGCCGGATTTTTAAAGCAGTAAATCACAAAATGTCATGTTAAGAATAGAGATGACCTAAACTGTTGACCGTGGTCCCACAAACGTATTGAGGATATTCAATTGAATTTTGGATTTTCACACATACATTTTAGATTTTTCAGTCTAATTTTTTAACATTCCATTTTCAACCATAATGTTCTAAAATTCAGTCGGATCCGCAGATTTTCAAAACCGCCACTCCCAATCAATACCAGTTTGCTAATTAATATGTTCAGCCTGGTAATTTGTAATATTCCATCATTATTCTAATAATGACAGAATAGATTTCCAATTTATTGTTAAATATATATTACCGTATATACTCGAGTAAACCGACTCGAGTATAAGCCGAGGCACCCATTTTTGCCAAAAATTAGAAAAGATGATTGACCCGAGTATAAGCCGAGGGTATAACAGTACCCTAATACCTTTCCACTGTAGATGTTTGGAAACTACAACTCCCAGCATGCTTGGTTGCTGGAGTTGTTAGTTTCCAACCACCTATAGTAGAAAGGTATTGGGGTTACTGTATGGCATACTCTCCCCCACCCTAATACCTTTCCACTGTAGTGTTTGGAAACTACAACTCCCAGCATGCTTGGTTGCTGGGAGTTGTAGTTTCCAACCACCTATAGTAAAAGGTAATGTGGGTGTCTGCATGGCATACTGTCCTGTACTGCTGATGTCTTTATAATAAAGTTGAACTTTTTGATGCCATGGTAGAAGGTCGTCCCATGTGTCTTTTTGAAGTGGTTTTGTTCTTTTTACCACATAGAGAGTGTTAATATACAGTAAGTGTCCCCACATATAGTGTTAATATACAGTAAGAGTCCCCATATAGAGAGTGTTAATACACACTAAGTGTCCCCACATAGAGTGTTAATATACAGTAAGTGTCCCCATATAGAGAGTTAATATACAGTAAGAGTCCCCATATAGTGTGTTAATATACAGTAAGTGTCCCCATATAGAGTGTGTTAATATACAGTAAGTGTCCCCATATAGATAGTGTTAATATACAGTGTGTCCCCACATAGAGTGTTAATATACAGTAAGTGCCCCCATATAGAGAGTGTTAATACACAGTAAGCCCCCCAATACAGAGTGTTCATATTCAGTGTGGATAAAGCACACAAGTTTGTTCAAGTCTGGAGTGCACCATTACTTTGTTTTTTACTGGGATGCTTGGTCATTGGTCATGACACGACGGGCAGCACCCAGCCAATATATATCTTGAAGATTAAGGGTGGTGCGGGAGAACACATACTTACCTTTGATGAGTGTTCATATTCGGTAAGCTCCTAATATGGTATGTCTATATACAGTAAGCACCCAATACAGAGTGTTCATATACAGTAAGCACCCAATACAGAGTGTTGGGCTTACTGTATATGAACACTGTATTGGGGGCTTATTGTATATGAACACTCTGTATTGGGGGCTAACTGTATATGAACACTCTGTATTGGGGGCTAACTGTATATGAACACTCTGTATTGGGGGCTTATTGTATATGAACACCTCTGTATTGGGGGCTTACTGTATATGAACACTCTGTATTGGGGGCTTATTGTATATGAACACTCTGTATTGGGGGCTTACTGTATATAAACACTCTGTATTGGGTGCTTACTGTATATGAACACTCTGTATTGGGTGCTTACTGTATATAGACATACCATATTAGGAGCTTACCGAATATGAACACTCATCAAAGGTAAGTATGTGTTCTCCCGCACCACCCTTAATCTTCAAGATATATATTGGCTGGGTGCTGCCCGTCGTGTCATGACCAATGACCAAGCATCCCAGTAAAAACAAAGTAATGGTGCACTCCAGACTTGAACAAACTTGTGTGCTTTATCCCACATGAATATGAACACCTGTATTGGGGGGCTTACTGTGTATTAACACTCTCTATATGGGGGCACTAACTGTATATTAACACTCTATGTGGGACACACTGTATATTAACACTATCTATATGGGGACACTTACTGTATATTAACACACTCTATATGGGAACACTTACTGTATATTACACACTATATGGGGACTCTTACTGTATATTACTCTCTATATGGGGACACTACTGTATATTAACACTCTATGTGGGGACACTTAGTTGTATTAACACTCTCTATATGGGGACTCTTACTGTATATTAACTCTCTATATGGGGACACTTACTGTATATTATCACTCTCTATGTGGGGACACTTACTGTATATTACACTGTTGGGTGGGGACACTTACTGTGATTAACACACTCTATATGGGGACACTTACTGTATATTAACACTCTCTATATAGGGACACTTACTGTGTATTAACACTCTCTATATGGGGACACTTACTGTGTATTAACACTCTATATGGGGACACTTACTGTGTATTAACACTCTATATGGGGACACTTACTGTGTATTAACCCTCTATATGGGGACACTTACTGTATATTAACACTCTCTATATGGGGACACTTACTGTATATTAACACTTTATATGGGGACACTTACTGTATATTAACACACTCTATATGGGGACTCTTACTGTATATTAACACTCTATATATGGGGACACTTACTGTGTATTAACACTGTGTGGGTGGGGGCACTTACTGTGTATTAACACTCTCTATGTGGGGACACTTACTGTGTATTAACACTCTCTATATGGGGGCACTTACTGTATATTAACACTCTCTATATGGGGAGACTTACTGTATATTAACACTCTCTATGTGGGGACACTTACTGTATATTAACACTCTCTATATGGGGACACTTACTGTATATTATCACTCTCTATGTGGGGACACTTACTGTATATTAACACTGTGTGGGTGGGGACACTTACTGTGTATTAACACACTCTATATGGGGACACTTACTGTATATTAACACTCTCTATATGGGGACACTTACTGTATATTAACACTCTCTATATGGGGACACTTACTGTGTATTAACACTCTCTATATGGGGACACTTACTGTATATTAACACTCTCTATATGGGGACACTTACTGTATATTAACACTCTCTATGTGGGACACTTACTGTATATTACACTCTCTATATGGGGACACTTACTGTATATTAACACTCTCTATGTGGGGACCCTTACTGTGTATCAACCATTTGGGGGGGGCACTTACTGTATATTAACACTCTCTATGGGGGGACACTTACTGTATATTAACACTATGTGGGGGGGCCCTTACTGTATATTAACACTATGTGGGGACCTTACTGTGTATTAACACTCTCTATATGGGGACCTTACGTATATTAACACTCTCTATATGGGGACACTTACTGTATATTATCACTCTCTATGGGGACACTTACTGTATATTAACACTGTGTGGTGGGGACACTTACTGTGTTTAACACACTCTATATGGGGACACTTACTGTGTATTACCACTCTCCATGTGGGGACACTTACTGTGTATTAACACTCTGTGTGGGTGGGGGCACTTACTGTAAATTAACACACTCTATATGGGGACACTTACTGTGTATTAACCACTCTCTATGTGGGGGGAAATTACTGTATATTAACACTCTCTATGTGGGGAAACTTACTGTATATTAACACTCTCTATGTGAGGAAACTTACTGTATATTAACACTCTATGTGAGGAAACTTACTGTATATTAACACTATCTATGTGGGGGGAGCTTACTGTATTTAACACTCTATCTATGTGGGGGCACTTACTGTATATTAACACTGTCTATGTGGGGGGAACTTACTGTATATTAACACTCTATGTGGGGGAACTTCTGTATATTAACACTCTATGTGGGGACACTTACTGTATATTAACACTCTATGTGGGGACACTTACTGTATATTAACACTCTCTATGTGGGGGGAACTTACTGTATTAACACTCTCTATGGGGGGAACTTACTGTATATTACACTATGTGGGGACACTTACTGTATATTAACACTTTCTATGTGGGGTCACTTACTGTGTATTACACTCTCTATGTGGTGGGGAACTTACTGTATATTAACACTGTGTGGGGGGGATGGCTTATTGTGTGCTTACACTTACAGTATATTAACTGCTGCCTATGTGATGAACTGGGAATAGTTTACAGGGGAGCATCGGAGGATAGGGCGGATACGCAGCAGTGGATTTGTGATTCTTTTATAATCAATGTTTCAAATAGTATAGAATAGTACAGTAGTATAGTAAAACCAAACAACTCACTGAGGCAGCAACTGGTGCACATGAAAGTACCAATACTGAAAATATGAAGAGCGACATCATATACGCAGTGCAGTGCAGTGATGAATGCTCTAATTTGTATGTGGGGGAGACCAAACAGCAGTGCACCAACATATGGCCCAGTATAGAACAGACAATTTCTTAGGTCAGAACTTTAAAGATTGTAATGTCAACATCTTGGCAAAGGAACAGGATTGGTTTAAGAGAGGTGTCAAGGAGGCCATTTATGTGAAAATGAAGAAACCAAGCCTGAATAGAGTGGAGGAGTTTCGACACCAATTGTCTGCCATGTACAATTCCATTTTAATGCCTCATACATATTCTTGTACAAGTCATTCTATATTGAGAAATCCAGTCGGATGACTAACGAAAACATAGTATAGCATAACATAGCATAGAATAGCATAGTATACTATAGAATAGTATAGCATAGCATAGTATAGTGTTGGAGGTTGAATGGTAGCATAAGGTTTTTTTTATTTATTTGGCTAGAAAAAGTGATTTACACAGTGGAAAGGATTGCAAAACTGAGAAAACACCATAGGTCAGGACAGGCAGCAGAAGGCAAATTTAATAGCATGTGTAATTAGTACAGTGCATCCTAAACCAGAGAAAGAGTGTGTGTTTTTTTCCTCCTCATTCAACCTAGTTTTAAATATTTTTAGTCTACAAATTACATATGTGTTTAGAGCAAAAATAAGTTGCTAATAAATAGTAACAATGAGACCAAATCCCAAAGTCGATCGTCAATGAGCATTTTAGCTTTGCAGAACGCACTTGTTATGGTTGAAACATCATATATGGCATAGCACTTACTAAAGCTCTGCCATGGATATTTCAGTCAGATCCAAGCGAAATGTCTTCAGGAACCAAACCCCAATCCAGCTGATCTGACTAATACCACGGATTAGTATTTTTTATTAACTTTTTGCAATTTTGAGCTTCTAGTTTTAATTACTAAGTAGAATTGCTTGTCACCATATCATTGACCTTAGATGGATTTTGCATGTCATCTAATTTCATTCCTTTGCGTGACAATAGAGCAGCACTGCAACATAATTCACATAACATTGTAATGCTGTTTGACTGGGGACATCTTTCGAGTGCAAGATAAGAGTATAAATCAAAAGACTACATGAGGATTTCCTCCGCAAACACCATTTTTTCATTCAAGCAAGGCTAACAAGAAATCAATAGTAGAGGTCAAACCTGTTCCGGTAAACTTTAAAGTTCTAACAAGCTGTTGTCACACTTGCGTTTCCAATTCATTTGTACAATGAATATTTCATAACCAGCTTTATTAGTAATTCACCAGTTATGATTTAGGTGGGTTGATCCCGTTTTGAGATGCGCCTGATATTGTAATTTTTGTAGAATTATCTCTTTCCCTATAAAGGTAAAGGATGAGATCTAGAGAGAACCCTGGAGAGTTTTGTTTTGGCAGCCAGCCCATTTTGAAATTCTGAAATTTAAAGAAATTTAAACTTTCTACCACAATTTTCAATAAGCTCCATTTCCGAACTGGCAGGTTCATATCAAAACCATGATTCGTCTCTAATAAGGTGAAATTACATTCTTCTATGTTGTAATTCCTGGTAGGATAAGAATTTAGATCCTGGTTATTTAATTTGCAGTATGTGTCATTTTGGGATCCAAAAGCCAATTACATTTCAATTGAAAGAATATTTTGAATTACATTTTAATTACAATTACAGATTTTTATAAAATGTCATCAGAATTAGTGACAATATGTTTCATGCTAAAAAAATTAAAATGGCTTCTCATCACCTTGCAGGCACATGTTTTGATTACCCTTATGGCGTTTTATTATTTGCAGTTGGTATGTTTCCATTCATCGGGAGGGGGGAATCTGGTACTGCATCACGCAGTACTAGGATAAAAGTGATAGGATCTTGATCAATTGTTAAGTAGATTTTGCTAAAAAATTGATCTCTTGATGGGAAGGCATCCATTGGTCTAGGTATGGACACAAAAGCATTGAGATTTACCTTGCCCTATGAGGTCCATTTTTGCAGTTTTTTTGTTTTCTTAAAATAAATAATTGATAAAACTATTAAAGGTGAGTCCCGTTTTCTAACAAACCTGGTTTTGATTCGGAACTCCAGTTTCGAAATTCCATGGATCCAACGAATGTTAACATGTTTCGGAACTTATTATGGAAAAATGAAAAACTAGAAAATGGCTGTAGGTTAAAAATTGTGTTCGATAATCTAAAACTCCTTTCAAAAATTCAATTGGGTTCAAAGGATTTTCAGAATAGGATCCACAAATCTCGCTGTCTGAACGAAACATGACAATTTCTTCTTCATTCTAACAGCTACATTATTTATGTATAAAAAAGTTTGTTTTTTTACATTTTTGAATGAAAATAATGGGAACCATGGATGTTGATAGACATTGTACATTTGTGAGTTTACCAATCGCCCACTGAGCGGATTAACAAATGATTACATCAGGGAATACAAGTAGGAGACACAGATCTCATAGTTATGATCTCCTGCTTGGTTAACGTTGAACTACTGGAGCGAAGCCTCCCAAGAGAGCTAAATCAGCCTAAATGCAAACAATATAAACTGTGTTACTTGCTTTGCGTGAGACAGGTTGTTAGAACTTAAGTGGTTCTGCTGGAGCATAGTGTTTATTGGAGCCCAGACATCTCTATTAGTCAGTTTCGATGACTGCTGAGGGAAATCCACTGGGACGCATTCTGTTGAATTACTGTTGCAGCAACCCAATTAGTTCAGGAAGTAAAACTGATAAATAAGTATGTAATTTAGATGTGTTGTTTACATTAACAGCTTTGGCACTAAAATTGCCTATTGCCTTTCTGCTGTTTTCTATATTCTGACTATAGTGTTGGCTCAGTCTGGAGGGTTGGAATTAATGCGATTCAACAAAAAACTCAGAAAGTGAATTCAGTCCGACTCACTCACTAATGGGGTTAAGAACCTTGTAACTGGACCCTAGACCCTAATGAATAGGTTACATATCAGTTTGATGAACATTACACCCGCCAATAAAGACATTACATCAAACTGACTAGAGCTGATCCTCAAATGCAGAATTACTTAATTGGGGGTATATGGGCAAAGGAGCATAGGTTTTAAACATGGTGAACATGTTTTCTGTCTCTGAGCAAGAGGCTTGTTAACCGTAAAACACGTCAGGACCCTGTGGTACACATGTGTATGTAAATGATTTTCAATAAATTTGATTTCAAGTTAAAGTGTCTTTGAGTTTCGGAGCGGCCCACCAAACTGGATATCTTTATGGTTGAATTAGTAGAGAGACAACAGGTTCTGCAGATTTGAGCACAATAGGGTTGATGTAATAAAAGGTGGCGAACATTTGCATGTACTATAAATTTGCATGGACCAATCAGAAGTTAATTTACTGGGTTATGCAGTTAGATTGCATCTGATTGGATGGTGCAGATCAATGCACAGGGAAACTTTTGCACCTCTTATTCCATCAGCCAATACATTTCTATTCCCAAGCACTGAACCGCTGCCTTAATGTAGCACTGACCATACCAGCTGCCTATGTTTTATACTTACATAAAATATACAGTTAGGGAATGGAAAATGCTTTGCTGCTATGGATTTAAAGTAATTTCATTTCTACAGCTATAGGTACATTGTCATTTCAGTTTTGAATGAAAGTGACATCTATTTTCCCTTGATTGCACCAGAGGAAGTGGAGTTTAGCAGAGACAGGTGCAATGTAATTGTTTGAAACTAGACAGGAACGGGAAGATGAAGAAATGTTGAATAATCCAAACTCAGATACTTTTATTAGAAAATAGCTAAAGCTAATACAAAACACCCTCCCAATTTATTTAGCAACATCATTTGTATTTCACAATTCAGCATCATGTAGACTGTCCCATAAGTATAATGAGATATGGTTGGGGTGTGATCTGGGTTGCGCAATGGGGTTAAAGGCCCCTGAGATGTATGCTGGTGCTAGATTTTCTTGTATTTCTTGGGGATATTTATTAAAGATTTGAATTGCTCTATTTTATGGAGTTAGTTTGCAACAGGGTTTAGAACCTTTAATTTAAATCTGAACAATAGAAGAACCGTGGACCACTCCTTAGCTAAATCACAGTTACATTTTGCAGATGTGTTACTGATCTGGTCAAACATTTATACAACATAGAAAGATATCAATGCACACTTCCTAGCCCCATACAATACCATATTAACTGCACACTGGCATACTTTATAAACAAAGGGGTTTTAGTATACATTACGTGATAACATGAATGAAAACCTTCCAACTACGTCATTGTAACCCCAGTCTGGAAGTCCTAACATCTAACCTTTTTACTTCAATTACCATTAGAAAACTTTTGCATTTCTCATACGTGTGCACTGGATCAATATAGTAGGCATGATGCTGTCCTAAAATGGTCACCGTACACCTGATCATGCCCACCATCACCAAGGAGATTCTGTGTTTGTTAACTTCTCTGTAAATACAGATTGAATTATTCTCTTTCTGACATGGATGGGTTTAGTAAACTTGTACCTCTGACCCATTTCCAAAGAACTTGCTGAAAGAGGATGTACAGTACAATGCACAGGCATTTCATAACGGTAAGAAGTGTTCAGTAAGTCAGTACAGCAGTTACCAATACCTCTAAAACCCTCCAGTCGGTATGTTGAAGCGACCATCATCATTGTAAGTCAGATGAACTAGTACATTTCTGTATTGTTAGCTGGGATATTCAATAGTGATGTCTGAGGCAGATATTTCCTCTTACCTGCAGATGTGAGGGTTTATTTGACTTTAAATGATCTGGACATTCACCTATTGAGACAGCTGATAAACAAGAAGATATAAGTTGTTGAAGATTAGGTAAAGGAAATCAGTAGAACCCTCTGGCAGTCGGATGCCAGGCTACTGTTCTAGAATTTCTCAAAATGCCATCGACCCATATGGAATTATTTACTAAGAGTTGCAAAGATTTACCTGTTCATCAGCAGAAACCAATCCATGTTTTCTTTTACTGGTAACACCTGGTAACAGGCGATTGGCAACTGTAGATCAATTGCATAGGTGACATTTTGCATCTCTATAACTCTACAAGAAATAGATCAAAATATTTCAATAGTCTAAAGACAGTCATACGGACATTTCTTTCCTAATTATCCCCCTTACTACAAACAATACAAATCTATTGTCCTAGCTTCAGACTTCCTTTCGCAGACAGAACCCTAAATTATACAATATCAGTGAGGAAACACCTCTCTCCCTTTTTAGCATCAGGCTCAATGGAAATGTTCATACATGACTGATCGACCAAACTAAGTTCCCATGAGATGATCCCATCTGGGAATATTATTTTGTCACCATACACATGCCAATATTGCTGTTTTTGTCCCCATGGGATCTGGTATTTAGATGACTCATAAATGTTTCCATCCTAAAGTAATTATCTGCTAGCAGGGACACTCACGTCTCCACTGGTATTTTTGTTTAATGGTCTGTCCACAATCAACAGTCTGAGGGTGAATATGTTATGTGAGGAATTGATTGGTTGGGGAAAGTTATGTTGTGGTAACACATTTAATTAATAAATATATGGCTTAATGGAACTTTTTGCCTGTAGAACAGTTTTCTGCACCTTTGTGCTTTGTATATGATCCCTTCATAAAAGCCAATAGGATTTAAACTGGCCTTAAGTAAAAACCCAATGCATTTTCCTCTACCCAAAGAAGGAATGTGGGGCAAAGTAATATATCAGTACATACTTCATTGGGAATTCTCAAATGAAATTTAAAAAACATAATTTTATATTTTTCTTTGAGATTGTTTCATGGGGAGCTATAGTAACTGGTATAGGTATCTATCTATAGGTACCTGGTAGAGCTATCTATCCATAGTTACAGGGTATAGCTATCTATCCATAAGTACAGGGTATAGCTTTCTATCTATAGGTACTGGGTATAGATATCTATAGGTACAGGGTATGGCTATCTATTTATAATTACAGTGTATAGCTACTATAGTACTGAGTATAGCTAGCATCTTAGGTGCCGTGTATAGCTATCTAGGTGCCGGTATAGCTATCTATAGGCACTGGTATAGCTATCTATAGGTACTGGAATAGCAATCTTCTTTAGGTACAGGTTTTAGCTATTTATCCATAGGTCGTATACCTACCTATCTATAGGTACTGGGTATATCTATCTATAGGTACCGGGTATAGCTATCTATGTATATGTACAGTGTATAGCTATCATAGGTACTGTGTATAGCTATCTATGGTATTGGGTATAGCTATATAGGTACTGGGCGTAGCTATCTATAGGTACAGGGTATATCTATCTACAGTATCTATAGGTACCAGGATATAGCTATCTATATGTACCGGTATCAGTGTCTATCTATAGGTATCTAATTATATTTATTTTAAATTACCAAACTGATAGAAGGGTTAGAAACACAATTTGACTATCCTGGGTTGTTAATTGTTGTCCTTTTGCATACATAGTATTGATGTCCTTGCCAGAAACTATTTATTATTGCTTCTAAATAATTCCATTGCTACATGTTGACATTCCTTTTAAAAATGACACCTGGAGTTATTTTTGACCTAAACTGCTTCTGACAGAACTGTATTACGGCTAAGTATTATCTCTGAGAGTGATCACTACATTGATAATTATGAAGAACATATTGCTTGCAAAAAAGAATGGCGTACTGGAGTCATATCTTCGGATTTTATTAAAAAGGAAACATACAGGAATATTATGATGCAGACACCTTCTAAACAGAGGGCACGGTGGACAGAGATAAAGAGTTTGTGGTACAAAGTCCAAGATGAAAAAAAAACCTTTAAATTCTTGGCTTAACAAAGAGTTTTTTCTAAAGTTCTCTTGGTTCCTTTGGATCAAAAATACAAAGTGATTCGCAGATCTAAAGACGAGACGGTTAATCTTTGTGAGCCATAATTGCAAGTCTGGGTAATATCTGCAGTTCTAAAATAGTTTCATTCCTAATTTTACGGGTGCAAGATACTGATAGAGACAGACAAAATGTTCTCCTGAAAAGTAAACTAAATGAAAGAGATATTTATAGCCAATCCTTTCTCTTACTTTGGTTCCAATCCCAAGAGAGATGGATGAACCAGTTGGGCTTTTATCCACCCAAGAGGGTCACACAAATGTTGTTTTGTTTTTAGAAATTTTACAGTTAAGACAGAAATTTAACCAAACCGGCAAAGTTTCACTGTCAAATTCACTATAGACGGACTTGGTTTCCTTCTGTTTTTATCTTGTGACCCTCAGACAATATGATCAAATTATTGGATCTGGAATTAATTGGGCACAAGAAATCTGTCAGTGTGTTCCAGTCATTATACACACGTAGATGGAATTTATAAAAGTGTAAAGGTAAAATAGCGATCGATACCCCATCAGCTGGTTATCATGGGAACCGGAGCCCGGATAATTTTAATTATAGCCACGTACAAGTTGTAACCTACGCCAGCGTTATGGTAAATAAAAGTTATACATTTTTTCCAGCATCTCGTGTCTTCTTTTCCCATACCCAATACAGAGTGTTCATATACAGTAAGCACCCAATACAGAGTGTTTATATACAGTAAGCCCCCAATACAGAGTGTTCATATACAATAAGCCCCCAATACAGAGTGTTCATATACAGTAAGCCCCCAATACAGATGTGTGGACACTACCAGTGACATTGTATGGACACTACCAGTGACATTGTATGGACACTACCAGTGACATTGTGTGGACACTACCAGTGACATTGTGTGGACACTACCAGTGACATTGTATGGACACTACCAGTGACATTGTGTGGACACTACCAGTGACATTGTGTGGACACTACCAGTGACATTGTCGTGTCTCTGGGAACCCCTACATTAATTAATCATAATATATTATTATTTTTCCTACCTATCCGGTAACCAGCACACTATATGGTATCTATATATCTATATATGATAAATCTACCCTTACATTCTACCTATCTGGTAACCAGCACACTATATGGTATCTATATATCTATATATGATAAATCTACCCTTACATTCTACCTATCATGCATTTATATGCAGATAATGTACCGCAATATATGCCCATTCTATTAGCCTCCCAAAACAAAGTTACACTTGTGGCTGATTATTGGATAATTAAAAAAGAGAATTATTGACACCTTGGCGTACATCTATTCATTAGAACTCATCATTAGAAGTGCTTTATACATCTCATCATTTTACAACTTATCATTGTACATTTTATTTGTGGGATATTAAAATAAGAGCATGAAGCTACAGCTACTCCTAGTGCTATGTGTAGTAACTGTTGCTTCTATAGACATTTTGTTTAAGGGCCCTCTCCGGTGGCGTAACTACCGCCCCGCCACCCCTGTGACCGCAGAGGGGCCCGGGCGGTAGTAGGGCCCGCCACAAGACCAAGATGCCTCCAATGATTACTGTTTTAAACAGCTGATCGCGTGTATGAATGAAACACATGCGCGATCAGCTGTTAAAAAGAGCGTATCCGAACTTTCGGAACTGAACTGGAAGTTCGGGTCCGGTCTTTTAAACACTGATCGCGCGTATAATGTTTCATTCATACGTGCGATCAGCTGTTTTAAACAGGCATCTTGGAGTGAGGAGAGTCAGGGACCCAGCCTCCATTCTCATGGGGGGCCCCCGGGCCCCTGCAGGTACGGCCCTGGCACTCTCCTTGTTTGTCATTATCTAAATACATACTTATTACCTGTCCCACCCCCTGTCTTCCCTGTTCCAGCTAAGAGACAGTAAGATGTGGGCCTGCAAGGTGAATAAACAGTAAGTTACAGGCACTTGCCCTATTGTGGTTTCCCAGCAGGTTAGTGAACATAAGAAGTTATTACACTATGCAATTCCATTTTAACCCTTTGCACAACTAGAGATGGCCAAACTTCCGAAAGTTCGGTCCGTTTTCAAAATTTTGAACTATATAGGAAGTTTCGAAAACGGACCCATTAAAGTCAATGGGAGTCAAATAGTGTGAAAATTTCTAATGAAATACAATTAAAATATCAATGGAACTTAATGTAAATGGCTGTGGGACCTGGGAGATTGTCTGGGGAACATGTTCAAATATCCAGGCACTAAAAATCGATTTTATTCTCACACGTTCGAACATTCGATAATTATCCCATAACATTCGAACATTCAATCGATTTTCGACTTCGATAATTATCGAAAGTCTGAGAAATCCGCGTCCGGGATAGTTCAGAAGTCCGAGTCCGTTCGAACTCGATAAGTTTGGCTCAACTTGGATTGAGTTTGAGTTCTAGTCCATCTCTATTGCCACCTGTTACTTGGCTTCAAGAAGGAATTTGGCAATAAGTGACTCTCAGGGTGATTTTTATAAAACCTCGTACTATCGTTATCGCAAAATACCGATCGTTATTGGTTAATCCGATCATTATCGTAAATAATGATCGGCTTTTACGATAACTTCGGTATTTACTGATAACGATCGTTATTTTGCGATAACGATAGCGAGGTTTTATAAATATTGCCTCAGTGCCTTACCATGTTAGTGCATCCACAATATTCCCATTGGAGACAGCTAATCTACACACATTTTTGAACAGGTGTTTTGCACCAAGGAGATGATGTTATCCTTATACAACTGAGAGGTGTCGATTAGCATGGGTCATGGACGCAGAAGCTCAAGCATCACGTCATCAACCCTCCCCCGTGTCTGCGACCCCTACTTGCGCACGTGCGCATCCAAGAAGCGCACAGTAAAGACCTCAATGCCGTTTCTGTTCGGGGGGGAGAAGAGAGACAGTGATAGAGGAGGAAGAGAAAGTGAAGAGGGAGTGAGAATGAGAGAAAGAGGGAGAGAGAGAGAGAAAGTGAATAGGGAGTGAGAATTAGAGAAAGAGGAGAGAGAGAGGAAAGAGAGGGGGGTGGAGAGAGAAGGAAAGAGAAAAAAGAGGGGGGAGAATAAATGCAGGGTTGAACGATTCTTTGAAGAATCGGGGTTTGCTAGTTTATCAGACTGGTAACCGAAAGCATGGGCAATGATTGATCAAGACCATAAGCAAACAGGAGCATAGTTTTCAACCTAATTCACAATGCCCATCTATGGTGGAGCGGAGGTACAGATGAAATCAGGTATAAGGATGTTACAATGGTGTATAATTGTGTGAAATATTGACACATGCTGGCTCTATGCTGTGGTACCAGCCAGGTTTTGTCCAGGTTTTTATTGCAAACCAGTATACTTATAAATTTGTACCCAATATATAGAAAATTTGGCTGTTGTACATCCATATTAAAGTGCAACTAGAGACCAAAAATATAATACATACAAAAAAACAGAATTCTAGTGCACAAACAATCTAATTGCATATTGGCTACCTCCATAAGGTTGCTACTACAAACAGCCTGCTAAACCCTGGATAAATAAAAGCAATTAGTTCAATAAGTTGGCAAATTATTTTAAGCCCAGTCACCCACCACGTCAAGGTGTTTTTCTTTAACTGGTCCTAACCTACTGGTACTGGTTTAGCAGACTGTTTGTAGCAGCAACCTTATGAAGGTAGCCAATATGCAATTTGTTTGAATCTTATAAATTTAGACTTTATGCTAAATGTCCTTGTGTGTTATTACGAAATGCTAGCGAAAAGCCAGATAAAGCAGGCAAACAATGTCAAAACATAAATGCCGAACGTATCTAGTGTCTGAGATTATGCGAGTTGAACCAAGCAAGTGATTGAGTTGGACCAATATGTGGTGTGAATGTGAGCACGGGATTGAGTTGGACCAATAGGAACGGAGACATATGTCATACGCAGTTGGACCAATATGTGGTGTGAATGTGAGCACGGGATTGATGTTGGACCAATAGGAACGAGACATATCTGCATTAGAGTGGTGTAACTGCAGGGCCTGCCCCCCCCCGCAAGAGTGGAGACTAGTCCCCTGACACACACCCCTCCTCTCCCCAGAGGTTCGCGATCAGCTGTTTTTAAACATGCAGTAAAAATATCAGAGCCAACTTCCACGATCGTAACAGGCATTCATGGTCAGAAAATGGATGAGCGTTAAGCGCGGTATCACTACTTGATAACCTGCCTTTATAAATTAGCCCCAAGCTCCTTGCAGACACAGGTAGTGCCACCCAGGTTTGCCAGGTGTCCCTATCTGGGCAGAATTGACCCGACTGAAGTCCCGAGTCCTGCAGTCAGGGCTGAAATCTGGTCCAAACACTGGCCCTGGCAACCTGTCCCGGAATACCCACTGCCCTCACTGAAAAGCCCCTACCCCAGTCTCTAAATCCGCTCCGCCCATTAGTCCAATGCTGCCCAAAAAACTAAACCTCATCAGGCTGTAAAATTAGGCGCAGCATTAAACCTATATAAATAAAATACCTTAAACAGACAATATGGGGGGTGTATTTATTATTTGGGAGGCGTTTTACCACCAGCTGCAATAAAAACATTGTACATTCATAATAATGTATTCCACTGTATATCTGTAAATATCCATTGAACAGTACACATGGCAAATTGACCATCCATCTCCAATATTTTCATTGGATTGGGCAATGTTCAGCCTTGACTTTAGACAGGACAATCATTCCTGAACGATTTTTCAGCAAACCGTTTTGTCCAAACTGAATGGTCATATACTGTATCCAGTAGACTCATTCGTTTAGGCCAAACTATCGCCTGGTACACTTAAGTTTCGTCTGACAGACTACCAACAATATTTGAGGGGAAATACTGCCAAGTTGACTTATGTGCATTAATAGACAATTTGGCTGAAAGAACCAGAGAGAATCATTTGTCAGACAATATTGACCTGTGTGTACCAAGCCCCTTAATCAAATTCCGTAAAGGAACTCCCCGAACTGCAAAAGTCTCACTGCTCAAAAATGTAAGACAAACATTATTTTCATACGATGTTATGGTCCCAAATTCTCTACTTCCGGGTTCTTGCAGCAGTGAGTCATGACTGACAGCCGACATGTGACCAATGATTAATCTAACTGCTCTTCCCAAGCTCGTTCCTCTGTTCATTTCATTTAAAACATGTATTTACGGTATATACATCCGGTGTTAAATATAACTAAATGAAACAGACAGACAACTGAAATATTTACTTGGTTTGGTAATTTTATCCAATTCTATAATTTTGAGTTGTATATAAAGTTACGTGATTCTCTAAAGAATGACTGCTTAAAGGGCTTGTCTATTTACAAGAAATTCCACAATGTGTTTTAATATGTACCATTCGCTGAATAATTGAAGTATAGTTACTAGAGCCATCTGCTGTCAACTTCAACTATTTAACATTGGTGAACAAGTGCAATCAAAATTTTAGTATGCTTTTAGAGAAACTGACCATACTTTAATATTATTGCAATAAAGTGTGAACGCTATGGGAGATCACCCAAATACACTGGCACTTCCACATGAATACCGAATCATAACAGATTATTACATTAGCCATTCTAAGGGGATCATTACACGAACATTAAAATAAAATACTACTTAAAAAAAACCCACGGTATCGAAAACCGTAACAGTATGTCCATTGTCGTACAATACCTGGCAGTAATACAATACCGCTATGGTATTAAACTAAACAAGCTGAGAATATATACACACCAGAATTACATTTGTATATCTTGTATCTCTAGAACAGACCAGTAGGATAATTAATTTATCTATAAGTGTCATACACACGTATGATCTTACCACTGACGAAACGAACCTCGAGTGCGTGCACACGCGTGATGAATGGCCGTAATGGCATGTGTGTTGTTTGTGTGTTTGTGTGTTCTTCCTGTGCTTGGTTGGGTTTTCTACAGACATTCTGGTTTCCCTCACAATCCTAAAGCCCTACATGGTTGTGTGTAAGATAAATTATTTAATGTCTACATGGCTTTCATTAGAAGAACGAGAGTAACTTCTGTCTATGTTACTAACCTGCCCGTGTTCCTGAAATTCAATAAACAACTTAAGTTCATCAAGGGATCATGGTCAGATAAGTAGAGATGAGTCCCAGATTTAAAGCGAATCTGGTTTCCATTCGGAAATGCTCAAATTCCATGATTTTGGTCCAAGGAAAAAGCACCAGAACAACATATGCCAGTGAAATGTGTTACTGTATGTCTAAGGGGGGGGGGACCATTTACTTACTATCTTGATTTATTTCAAAGTTAAAATCCTTTCTAATAGCATAAACATTGTATTAGTAGCTGGAAAATGGCAGGCACATTGATCAATATCTCCTAAAACCAGAAGGTTGGTTCCTACCTATATATATACTAGGCTGAAAACCTTTCCCCCCTTTAAATTGAAATCTAATCCAGGAGATATATCCAACGAGGCATAAATAGAGATCATATTAACTAACTAGACAGAGATTTATCTTTAATTCTAACATTATTAAACGTGTTGGTGTGCGTGAGATTCAGTGACATTTTATGAGGATTAAATGTTATTTCCATGAATTATCCTAAAACAGCAACATTAATATCAAAGTGATGTCAGACAGATTTTCCTTTGTTGTACGTTTTGAAAGAATAAAATATAAGGCCACTTTATTGTTTTATCTCTAGAAATGTGGATTTGTCATGTACAGTGAAATAAGCCTCTGTAAGAAATGATTGATTTGATGCACATCCTTACTGTATTGTGTGGCTCTGACTATTTAATCATTTAACAAAATTAGATTCAACTTGCTCACATGGAGCCAACATTTAACATGTAAATTTAACTATTTTACATAAACTGATATTCAATCAAACAGTGAATATTCCTGGATGTATCTACATTTGTGCACCCGTGTTCACTGCTGAGCTTTAGCATATGCTTAGTAGCTACATGTGATCAGTGCACAGTACATTCGAAAATCAATCCGTTATTACATAGTACATGCAGCAAATTGATATGTTATTACACACAGCAGCAAATTGATATGTTATTACACAGTACATGCAGCAAAATGATATGTTATTACACAGTACATGCAGCAAATTGATCCATTATTACACAGTACTGCACAAATTGATGTTATTACACAGTACATGCAGCAATGATCCGTTATTACACAGTCACTGCAGCAAAATGATATGTTATTACACAGTACATGCAGCAAATTGACCATTATTACACAGTACATGCAGCAAATTGATATGTTATTACCCAGTACATGCAGCAATTGATCCGTTATTACACAGTACATGCAGCAAAATGATATGTTTATACACACATGCAGCAATTGATCCATTATTACACAGTACATGCAGCAAATTGATATGTACTACACATACATGCAGCAAATCAATCCGTTATTACACAGTACATGCACAATGATCGTTATACCACTGCGCAATCATCCGTTATTACACAGTACATCAGCAATCGATCCGTTATTACACAGTACATGCAGCAAATCAATCCGTTATTACACAGTACATGCATAATCGATCCGTTATACACGTACATGCAGCAAATCGATCCTTGTTATTACAGTACATGCAGCAAATCGATCCGTTATTACACATACATGCAGACAATCGATCCGTTATACAAAGTACATGCAGCAAATCGATCCGTTATTACACAGTACATGCAGCAAATCATCCGTTATTACACAGTACATGCAGTAAATCGATCCGTTATTACACAGTACATGCAGCAAATTGATCCGTTATTACACAGTACTCCAGCAAAATGATATGTTATTAACACAGTACATGCAGCAAATTGATATGTTATTACACAGTACATCAGCAAAATGATATGTTTTACACAGTACATGCAGCAATTGATCCATTTTACACAGTACATGCAGCAAATTGATATGTTATTACACAGTACATGCAGCAAATTGATATGTTTTACACAGTACATGCAGCAAAATGATATGTTTATTACACAGTACATGCAGCAAATTGATCCATTATTACACAGTACATGCAGCAAATTGATATGTTATTACACAGTACAGCAGCAAATTGATCCGTTATTACACAGTACATGCAGCAAATGATATGTTATTACACAGTACATGCAGCAAATTGATCCATTATACACAGACATGCAGCAAATTGATATGTTACTACACAATACAGCAGCAAATCAATCCGTTATTACACAGTACATGCAGCAAATCGATCCGTTATTCACAGTACATGCAGCCAATCAATCCGTTATTACACGTACATGCAGCAATCGATCCGTTATTACACAGTACATGCAGACATCGATCCTTATTTACAAAGTAACAGCAAATCGATCCGTTTACACGTACATCAGCAAATCAATTAGTTATTACACAGCACATGCAGCCAATCGATCCGTTACTACACAGTACATGCAGCCAATCGATCCGTTATTAACAGTACATGCAGCCAATTGATCCATTACTACACATACATGCAGCCAATCGATCCGTTATTACACAGTACATGCAGCCAATCGATCCGTTATTACACAGTACATGCAGCAAATTGCTGCGATCACAAAATGAATGGGATTTGCAATTGCGATTCTGGCAGGATTAATTTAGTGTCATGGGTTCGCTCGGTCGGGTAAGTAAAATCGTCCTAATGTATGGCCACCTTAAGTTCCCTTATAAAGTAAATGACCCGAAACTAGGTAGTCACTATCAAACAATAGATAACTAGATATGGTCCAGCTAATATGTGACATAACTCAATATAAAGTCCAAGATAAGTGCAATGTGTCTAACACAAGGCCATCAGACGTTACCCTATGTAAAATTGTTACTAGTGCCTGCACGTCTGTCCTGGGAATAATGCAGGTACTTGAGAGGGAGCCTCATAGTAGCCTCCATGTCTGATGGAATGGCTTGTCAGATACTCCTCGCATCAAAGGTCAATTCTCCTCGCATCTAATGTCAGATACTCCTCGCATCAAATGTCAGATACTCCTCACATCAAAGGTCAGAGATACTCCTCGAATCAAAGATCAGATACTCCTCCATCAAAATCCGATACTCCTCGCATCAAAGGTCAGATACTCCTCCATCAAAGTCAGATACTCCTCGTCAAGGTCAGATACTCCTCGCATCAAAGTCAGATACTCCTCGCATCAAAGGTCGATATCTCCATCAAGTCAGATACTCCTCGCATCAAAGGTCAGTATCTCCTCGCTCAAAGGTAGATACTCCTCGCATCAAGGTCAATACTCTTAGCATCAAAGGTCAAGATACTCCTCGAATCAAAGGTCAGATACTCCTCACATCAAAAGTCAGATACTCCTCGCATCAAAGGTCAGATACTCCTCGCATCAAAGGTCAGATACTCCTCGCATCAAAGGTCAGATACTCCTCGCATCAACAGGTCAATACCCCTCGCATCAAGACCCTATCAGTCCCTTAAGAAATTTACTAACCTCTGACCTTGGGCAGGACTGTGCTCCCTAAGCTTTTTTTTATCTCTTGAGAGCACTGTTTATACCTGTTCGAACCTCAGATTTGTGCTATGACTAAATTCATTGACTAAATGGGGACAAAGAGAATACTTAAATGCTAAGCCAGAAATGGGGGTTATCTTTGCCAATACTATCCCCTTACTATAGAGCATTCAACTTGGCCTAAACAGTCTGTTGTTAGTTAAACCATCAAGGATTAGCTGGTAGATATAGAAGTCACCTGTAAGAACCCCCTCCCCCCGACTGCCTTTTATGTATGGCTAAAAGAGAGACAATTCAGTCAGGTATGCCACTTAACAGGCAGTAGTCACCCAAGGGACTCCCAGCTCCCATCTAGGAGAGATCAATAAATAAAGGGGAAGTTCAGAGCAAATACATTTGCTTTTCAGAAAAAAAACATTATTTTTTCATCCCAATGACCTTAAAGGGTATCTCCACTCATATTTTCAAGTTTAGGAATCCTTACCTTCTGTTCTTCAATAGAACAAACAGGACTGGTGAGAAGTAGGAAACTTACCCACTCGCTCACTCCCCCCCGGCGCGTAGTCTGACAGTCTGATGTGCATAGAAGACAAGGTCCTCGGGCCTGTCCGACTAAGCGCCGGGAGCGAGCGAGCAAGTTTCCTAACTTCTCACCAGTCTCCTGTTTGTTCTATTGAAGAACAAAGGTAAGGCACAGCTCCTTTACCTCCTGTTCTTCAATAGAACTGGATTAAAAACCTTGAAAAAATGAGTGGAGATACCCTAATCTGCCAATTCAGCATTGTGTCTGTGTATAATAAATGCAACCAAAATACTGACTTCCTGTTTGCAGGACCCCTAGTAAGAGACCGTCATTTTCTTGCCCTTGACCCAGCGCCTGGGTTGATTCAGTTGCTCGGTAGAGATCTGAGCATGTTTGACCCATCCAACAGCCAATCAGTAGAAATTACTGTTAGGCACATTCCAAGGAAGTGTGCATCCTGGGAAGAAAAGACCGTTAAACCGGAGATGTCAGAACAATATGGAGATGTCAGGTCACTAATGTCAACAGCAGGGAACAGCAAAGGGTATGAAATAAACTGATTTTATGGGAGAGAATATGTTAAATAACTAAGAAGGCATTACACAAACTAACAATTTATCAAATATTGATAATTTCCACTGAACTGTCCCTTTAAGTTCCCTGAATGCTGCTTGTTGTAAAGCGCTGTTTGGTGTTATTGAAAAAAACATGACATGATTATTGTCTAAAGGGGCCTCGGTTGTATGATTTTCGCGATCGGACAATAGGTTATTTTAAATTGACCGTATCATTTTTCTGCCCCCTATTTCTTTAGATATCCAAAACTTCTTACATTTCAGCTGTCAATCAAGTTCCTGCTCTCAAAAACTATTCTTCGTGAGTAGTTTTACAGTAGCTGGAATGGTGACAGAGTTTTGACAGTTGCTGTATGCTGTGTGCAGGCTTGACAGTGGTTTGTGGGGAAAAAGTCAGGTCGGATGGAAGTGGGAGTGGTTAAAAGAGGGAGGGGGATTCTGCTCCTAACAAAATGTGTGCTGGATTGAACGCATGCAGCAACACATGCAAATCAGAGTAAGTGCTGCTTACATGTATTCAATTAGATTAAGATGAGGCAAAGTCATTTTTCAGTATAGTGTCCCTATAACTCACAACCACAATCATATTGGGCTTAGTGTTGCCTGACTGCAGTCTATAAAGGTAACAATAATGTTAGTATACTATCCATCTATTCCAACCTTATCAGTATTTTTAGAAACTCATCCAGCTTTTTTTTTTTTAAACATTTCCAATGAACCTGCCATCATCCCATCCACTGGAAGACAGTTCCATAGTTTTTCCATTCTCACAGTGAAAAACCCTTTCCGAATGTGAAGACTAAACTTTTTTTCTTTCCAGAATTAAGGGATGTTGGCATGTTTTCTTACATGTTCTATTGGTGACAATGCCCCAGATAGTTTATTGAATGGCCCTTTAATGTATCATATCCCCACGTAGAGCCTTTTCTTTAATTTACATAATTGTAACTTATCTAATATGTCTTCATATTAAGCTCCCCGATTCCCCTTATTAATTAGTTGCCATTCTGTGAACCCTTTCCATCTCCATTGGAATCCTTTTTGTACACAGGATTCCAAATTGCCCTGCATATTCCAAATAGGCCTTACCAATGCTTCTAAGAGGAAGATACCGTAACATTTTCCCCTTCAACCCATACATATCTGTTGTATTCAATTAGATCAACTGGACTTGAAGTTTAGTTCTTGAAGACGTTTCGCTAGTCATCCGACTGGCTTTCTCAATTCCGAATGACTTGTACAAGAATCTGTGGCAATTATGTACCCTGAAAGTCCCAATTAGCATATCACAGCCAGGTGTTAAGGGCGTGATTGGATAGTGGCTAATAGGTGTTATAGGAACGACCAGAGTAGGTGTCAAAACAGCATTGTACATGGCAGACAGTTGGTGTCGACCCCCCCACCTCTATTAGGCTTGGTTTCTTTATTTTCACATAAATGGCCTCCTTTACAGAAAGAAACCAGCCTAAATAGAGTGGGGGGGTTTGACACCAACTGTCTGCCATGTCAGTCATGTAAGTCATTCTGAATTGAGAAAGCCAGTCGGATGACTAGCGAAACGTCTTCAAGAACTAAACTTCAAGTCCAGTTGATCTATTTGAATACAACAGATATACCATGACCTGGATGAATGAGAACCTTCACAAGCATACTTCAACCCATACTCTCTTTATACAATACAATACCATGCTGGCTCTGACTTTCGCCTGGCACTGCTTATAATATTTTACTCTCCATTACATAGACATTGTTAACACACATACAGGGTTATTCAATAAAAGTTGTTATCGCTGAAAGGTGCTAATTTTGCCCAACCAATCAGATGTTATCTTTAAATATTAAATAAGATCTGATTGGTTGGGGCAAATTAGCACCATTTTAAATGATACAGCGGATTCACCCAGAGCCGCAAGCGCTTTGGCGCAAATCTCCCGTACGGGATTTACCAGAGGCTGCACAACTCTGAGTGACTCTCAGCCACACGTAAGTATTTAACACCAGCTATAGCTCTTTAAAATCTGAGCAGGCTCGGGTAAATCGTTTACGACGGCTGCATGAGTGCCACTTGCGCACTGCCGTAAAGCGAGACTTAACGTTGTGCTAACCGATCGTAAATGGGCTAGCGTGACGTTAAGGGCTAGAAGAGAGCTGTGGTACCACAGTGCTCCTCTGTGAATTGACCTAAAGAACTTTTTATTAAATCTCCCTACATGTCTCTGTATTATTATGAACCTAGTGGCTTTGTTTTTCTTTGAGGTTTCAAAGGTGATACATTTACAGGAGATTCAATATATCGTTAATAATTTTGCCCCAACCAATCAAGATGTTAGCTTTCAAATGTTATATAATGTCTAAATGGTTGGGGCAAAATTAGCACCATTATTAGGATAAGAACTTTTATTGAATCTCCCTGTAATTGAAACCTCAAGGAAACCAAAGCCACCTGTAATAATGGCTGCTCGAAAGAGAAGTTATTACTTTTTCACAATGTGGAATTTAAAGGATAATAGGAAATGAAGATTCTATGGACTTTATCATGAAAACAAATTTCACATGAATCATTATGCAAATCACACATCTTAGATAAATATCATCAATTTACATCTAGCGCACACATGTCCAAACCAACCCACCCGTCATCACCTTGTACAGGAGCGTTGATGGACTAATGTTGGAGTGAAACATGGACTTTATTTAGAGAATCACCAGTAATCACCAGAAAGTAAAAAGGGAAACTTATTGGTGGATTTGGATCATACCATCCGCTCTGTGTATACAGAATCGCACTACCAGTGACATTGTGGGACACTACCAGTGACATTGTATGGACACACCAGTGCATTGTATGGACACTACCAGTGACATTGTGTACCTACCAGTGACATTCTGTGGACACACCAGTGACATTGTATGGACACTACCATTGACATTGTGTGGACACTACCAGTGACATTGTGTGGATACTACCAGTGACATTGTGTGGACACTACCAGTGACATGTATGGACACTACCAGTGACATTGTGTGGACCTACCAGTGACATTGTGTGGCACTACCAGTGACATTCTGTGGACACTACCAGTGACATTGTGTGGACACTACCGTGACATTGTATGACACTACCATTGACATTGTATGGACACTACCAGTGACATTGTGTGGACACTACCGGGACATTGTGGACACTACCAGTGACATTGTGTGGACACTACCAGTGACATTCTGTGACCACCATGCATTGTGTGGACACTACCAGTGACATTGTGTGGACACTACCAGTGACATTGTGTGGACACTACCAGTGACATGTTGGACACTACCATGACATTGTGGACACTACCAGTGACATTCTGTGGACACTACCATGACATGTATGACACTACCATTGACATTGTGTGGACACTACCATGACATTCTGTGACACTACCAGTGACATTGTATGGACACTACCATGACATGTGTGGACACTACCATGCCAATTGTATGGACACTACCAGTGACATTGTGTGGACACTACCAGTGACATTCTGTGGACACTACCAGTGACATTGTATGGACACTACCATGACATTGTGTGACACTACCAGTGACTTGTATGGACACTACCAGTGACATTGTGTGGACACTACCAGTGACATTGTGGTGACACTACCAGTGACATGTGGGACCTACCGTGACATTGTTGGACACTACCAGTGACATTGTGTGAACACTACCAGTGACATTGTGTGGACACTACCAGTGACATTGTGTGTACACTACCAGTGACATTGTGTGGACACTACCAGTGACATGTGTGGACACTACCAGTGACATTGTGTGGACACTACCAGTGACATTGTTGTGGACACTACCATTGACATTGTGTGGACACTACCAGGACTTGTGTGGACACTACCAGTGACATTGTGTGGACACTACCAGTGACATGTGTGGACACACAGTGACATTGTGTGGACACTACCAGTGACATTGTGTGGACACTACCAGTGACATTGTGTGGACACTACCAGTGACATTGTGTGGGACACTACCAGTGACATTGTTGACACTACCATGACATGTGTGCTACCAGTGACATTGTGTGGACACTACCAGTGACATTGTGTGGACACTACCAGTGACATTGTGTGGACACTACCAGTGACATTGTGTGGACCTACCAGTACATTGTGTGGACACTACCAGTGACATTGTATGGACACTACCAGTGACATGTGTGGACACTACCAGTGACATTGTATGGACACTACCAGTGACATTGTGTGGACACTACCAGTGACATTGTATGGACACTACCAGTGACATTGTATGGCACACTACCAGTGACATTGTGTGGACACTACCATTGACATTGTATGACCACTACCAGTGACATTGTGTGGACACTACCAGTGACATTGGTGGACACTACCAGTGACATTGTATGGACACTACCAGTGACACTGTGTGGACCTCCATGACATTGTATGGCCCACTACCAGTGACATTGTGTGGACACTACAGTGACATTGTGTGGACACTACCAGTGACATTGTGTGGACACTACCAGTGACACTGTGTGGACACACCATGACACTGTGTGGACACTACCAGTGACATTGTGTGGACACTACCAGTGACATTGTGTGGACACTACCATGACATTGTGGTTGGACACTACCCAGTGACATTGTGTGGACACTACCATGGACATTGTGTGGACACTACCAGTGACTTGTGTGGACACTACCAGTGACATTGTGTGGACCTACCAGTGACTTGTGTGACTACCATGACATTGTGTGGACACTACCAGTGACATTGTGTGGACACTACCAGTGACTTGTGTGGACACTACCAGTGACTTGTATGGACACTACCTGAATTGTTGACACTACCATGACTTGTGACACTACCAGTGACATTGTGTGGACACTACCAGTGACATTGTATGGACACTACCAGTGACATTGTGTGGACACTACCAGTGACATTGTGTGGACCTACCAGTGACTTGTCGTGTCTCGGGAACCCCTACATTAATTAATCATAATATATTATTATTTTTCCTACCTATCCGGTAAACCAGCACACTATATGGTATCTATATATCATATATGATAAATCTACCCTTACATTCTACCTATCTGGTACCAGCACACTATATGGTATCTATTATATCTATATATGATAAATCTACCCTTACATTCTACCTATCTGGTAACCAGCACAGTATAGGGTATCTATATATCTATATATGATAAATCTCAGCTTACATCCTACCTATCTGGTTAACCAGCACACTATATGGTATCTATATATCTATATATGATAAATCTACCCTTACATCCTACCTATCTGGTACCCAGCACAGTATATGGTATCTAATATATCTATATATGATAAATCTACCCTTACATTCTACCTATCTAGTAACCAGCACAGTATATGGTATCTATATATCTATATATGATAATCTACCCTTACATCCTACCTATCCGGTAACACAGTACAGTATATGGTATCTATATATCTATATATGATAAATCTACCCTTACATCCTACCTATCTGGTAACCAGCACAGTATATGGTATCTATATATCTATATATGATAAATCTACCCTTACATCCTACCTATCTGTTAACCAGCACAGTATATGGTATCTATATATCTATATTTGATAAATCTACCCTTACATCCTACCTATATGGTAGCCAGCACAGTATATGGTATCTATATCTATATATGATAAATCTACCCTTACATCCTACCTATCCGGTAACCACACAGTATATGTATCTATTATATATATATGATAAATCTACCCTTACATCCTACCTATCCGGTAACCCCACCAGTATATGGTATCTATATATCTATATATGATAAATCTAGCCTTACATCCTACCTATCTGGTAACCAGCACAGTATATGGTATCTATATATCTATATATGATAAATCTACATCACCTACCTATCCGGTAACCAGCACAGTATATGGTATCTATATATCTATATATGATAAATCTACCCTTACATCCTACCTATCTGGTAACCAGCACAGTATATGGTCTATATATCTATATATGATAAATCTCCCTTACATCCTACCTATCTGTTAACCAGCACAGTATATGGTATCTATATATCTATATTTGATAAATCTACCCTTACATCCTACCTATATGGTAACCAGCACAGTATATGGTATCTATATATCTATATATGATAAATCTACCCTTACATCCTACCTATCTGGTAACCAGCACAGTATATGGTATCTATATATCTATATATGATAAATCTACCCTTACATTCTACCTATCTGGTAGCCAGCACAGTATATGGTATCTATATATCTATATATGATAAATCTACCCTTACATCCTACCTATCTGGTAACCAGCACAGTATATGGTATCTATCTATATAATGATAAATCTACCCTTACATCGTACCTATCCGGTAACCAGCACGTAATGGTATCTATATATCTATATATAAATCTACCCTTACATCCTACCTATCCGGTAACCAGCATAGTATATGGTATCTATATATCTATATATGATAAATCTACCCTTACATTCTACCTATCCGGTAACCAGCACAGTAATGGTATCTATATCTCTATAATGATAAATCTACCTTACATCCTACCTATCCGGTAACCAGCACAGTATATGGTATCTATATATCTATATATGATAAATCTACCCTTACATCCTAACTATCCGGTAACCAGCACAGTATATGGTATCTATATATCTATATATGATAAATCTACCCTTACATCCTACCTATCTGGTAACCAGCACAGTATATGGTATCTATATATCTATATATGATAATCTAGCCTTACATCCTACCTATCTGGTAACCAGCACAGTATATGGTATCTATATATCTATATATGATAAATCTACCCTTACATCCTACCTATCTGGTAACCAGCACAGTATATGGTATCTATATATCTCTATTGATAAATCTAGCCTTACATCCTACCTATCTGGTAACCAGCACAGTATATGGTATCTATATATCTATATATGATAAACTACCCTTACATCCTACCTATCGGGTAACCAGCACAGTATATGGTATCTATATATCTCTATATGATAAATCTAGCTCTTACTCCTAACATCTGGTAACCAGCACAGTATATGTTACTATATATCTATATATGATAAATCTAACCCTTACATCCTAACTATCCGGTAACCAGCACAGTATATGGTATCTATATATCTCTATATGATAATCTACCCTTAACATCCTACCTATCTGGTACCAGCACAGTATATGGTATCTATATATCTATATATGATAATCTAGCCTTACATCCTACCTATCTGGTAACCAGCACAGTATATGGTATCTATATATCTATATATGATAAATCTACCCTTACATCCTACCTATCTGAACCAGCACAGTATATGGTATCTATATATCTCTATATGATAAATCTAGCCTACATCCTACCTATCTGGTAAACCAGCACAGTATATGGTATCTATTATCTATATATGATAAATCTACCCTTACATCCTACCTATCTGGTAACCAGCACAGTATATGGTATCTATACCTATATGATGAAACCTAGCCTTACATCCTACCTATCTGGTAACCAGCACACTATATGGTATCTATATATCTATATATGTTAATCTACCCTGACATTCCTAACATCTGGTACCCAGCACAGTATATGGTATCTATGTATCGATATATGATTAATCTACCCTTACATCCTACCTTCTGGTAACCAGCACAGTATGATATCTATATATCTATATTGATAAATCTAGCCTTACATCCTACCTAACCGGTAACCAGCACAGTATATGGTATCTATCTATATATGATAAACCTAGCCTTACATTCTACCTATCTGGTAACCAGCACACTATATGGTATCTATATCTATATATATAAATCTACCCTTACATCCTACCTATCTGGTAACCAGCACAGTATATTATATCATATATCTATATATATAATCTAGCCTACATCCTACCTACTGGTAACCAGCACAGTATATGGTATCTACATATCTATATATGATAAATCTACCTACATCCTACCTATCTGGTAACCAGCACAGTATATGATATCTATATATCTATATATGAAATAAATCTACCTTACATCCTACCTATCTGGTAACCACACAGGATAGGTATCTATATATCTTATATATGATAAATCTAGCCTTACTTCCTACCATATCTGGTAACCAGCACAGTATATGGTATCTATATATCTATTATAATAAATCTACCCTTACATCCTACCTATCTGGTAACCAGCACAGTATATGGTATCTATATATCTATATATGATAAATCTAGCCTTACTTCTACCTATCTGGTACCAGCACAGTATAGTTATCTATTATCTATATATGATACATCTAGCCTTACATCCTACCTATCTGGTAACCAGCACAATATAGATATCTATATATCTCTATATGTAAAATCTAGCCTTACTTCCTACCTATCTGGTAACCAGCACAGTATATATATCTATACATCTATATATGAAAATCTAGCCTTACATCCTACCTATCTGGTAACCAGCACAGTATATGGTATCTATATATCTAGATATGATAATCTACACTTACATCCTACCTATCTGGTAACCAGTACAGTATATGGTATCTATATACTATATATGATAAATCTACCCTTATATCCTACCTATCTGGTAACCAGCACAGTATATGGTATCTATATATGATAATCTAGCCTTACATCCTACCTATCTGGTAACCAGCACAGTATATGGTATCTATATTCTATATATGATAAATCTAGCCTTACACCTACCTATCTGGTAACCAGCACAGTATATGGTATCTATATATCTATATATGATAATCTACATCCTACCTATCCGGTAACAAGCACAGTATATGGTATCTATATATCTAATATGATAAATCTACCCTTACATCCTACCTATCTGGTAACCACACAGTAATGGTATCTATATATCTATATATGATAAATCTACCCTTACATCCTACCTATCCGTAACCAGCACAGTATATGGTATCTATATATCTATATATGATAAAATCTACCCTTACATCCTACCTATCCGGTAAACCAGCACAGTATATGGTATCTGTATATCTATATATGATAAATCTACCCTTTCATCCTACCTATCCAGTAACCAGCACAGTATATGTATCTATATATCCATAATGATAAATCTACCCTTACATCCTACCTATCTGGTAACCAGCACAGTATATGGTATCTATATATCCATATATGATAAATCTACCCCTTACATCCTACCTCTCCGGTAAACACAACAGTATATGGTATCTTATTCTTATATGATAAATCTACCCTTACATCCTACCTATCCGGTAACCAGCACAGTATATGGTATCTGTATATCTATATATGATAAATCTAGCCTTACATCCTACCTATCCGGTAACCAGCACAGTATATGATATCTATATATCTATATATGATAAATCTAGCCTTACATCCTACCTATCCGGTAACCAGCACAGTATATGATATCTGTATATCTATATATGATAAATCTATCCTTACATCCTACCTATCCGGTAACCAGCACAGTATATGGTATCTGTATATCTATATATGATAAATCTACCCCTTACATCCTACCTATCCGGTAACCAGCACAGTAATGGTATCTGTATATCTATTATGATAAATCTATCCTTATATCCTACCTATCCGGTACCAGCACAGTATATGGTATCTGATATCTATATATGATAAATCTAGCCTTACATCCTACCTATCCGGTAACCAGCACAGTATATGGTATCTGTATATCTATTATGATAAATCTCCCTTACTCCTACCCTATCCGGTAACCAGCCAGTATATGGTATCGTATATCTATATATGATAAATCTACCCTTACATCCTACCTATCCGGTAACCAGCACAGTATATGGTATCTATATATCTATATATGATAAATCTACCCTTACATCCTACCTATCCGGTAACCAGCACAGTATATGGTATCTATATATCTATATATGATAAATCTAGTCTTACATCCTACCTATCTGGTAACCAGCACAGTATATGGTATCTATATATCTATATATGATAAATCTACCCTTACATTCTACCTATCTGGTAACCAGCACAGTATATGGTATCTAAATATCTATATATAATAAATCTACCCTTACATCCTACCTATCTGGTAAAGGCATTAGAGATGGCCAGGCATCTGTTATAAAGGCATTAGAGATGGCCAGGCATCTGTTATAAAGGCATTAGAGATGGCCAGGCATCTGTTATAAAGGCATTAGAGATGGCCAGGCATCTGTTATAAAGGCATTAGAGATGGTCAGGCATCTGTTATAAAGGCATTAGAGATGGCCAGTCATCTGTTATAAAGGCATTAGAGATGGTCAGGCATCTGTTATAAAGGATGTTTTTGCGGGGCTTTAAAAGCACAACTAAAAAGCAGTATTTACATGAAAAAACCATTGTAAAGTTTTTTGCTTTCCCTTGCCCTGTGCTAATTTATAAAATCTTGTGGAATGGTGCAGGCAGTTGCAAAACCTTTATAACCCTGTAGTACATAGGTTAGTGCGGGTTCTGGTACTTTTCCCGTTGTGTGTGGATATTGCATCTCCCTTGTATGTTTTATGGGCCTGGCCTAGCTAAAGTACACTGTGTGGTCATATGTTGGAAGGGATAAGGAGCCATTAATGTAAGAGACCAACTGGTGGTGAACAAGACATTCCATTTTGTATAACAGTTCTCTGGTAAAAGAGATATTCCAGTAGCATCATATATATTCTAATACTGGTACAAGCAGCAATACAAAACAGCAGAGACTGATATTGTAGCAATATTTGTTTGGTTCACTATAAAAAAAAATACAGAACCTGGGAACTCCCAACCCACTTAGACAGGGATTTCTTGATTAGTATGTCTCCTGAAATAATGTATGGTGAACTGATTCATTGGGGCGTTATTCACTAATCCGCGGATATCATTAATGTATTTGCATGGTCGTAATTTTCTGATTGTGAATGTAGTTGTACAATTGCTGTTGGAGTTTTATGACCATGGTCATAGATGTGCGATCTCAGATGTAAAATTGCCGATCATTAAAGACGTATTAACCGCGCTACTTAGGTATACTGCATCTTTATAAATAAGGCCCATTGTTAGATGAAACACTTTTATGTATGTGAGAGATGAACAAACTGGCTTTTTTTATCCCCACACTGTTCCCGTGGCACCTTAGAAGTTCGCAAAATCTGTTTTAGACCCCTATTGAATTGGATTGTTTTCACATTTTCAAATATCTATAACAATTTTCAAACAAAAAAAAACACAAAAAAGATTTTTGACACATTTTTTGAATTTTAATTTTTCAAATTCTATTTTTTCCATGGTACAGAAATTATTGTGTGGCGATTATTCCAAAATATAGATATTAAAAAATAAGAGTACTGTGATACTTTTTCTATGTGACTAACAGTTTATTATTTGACAGCTATCGAGGCTAAACCCTCTTCATAACTGCTCTGACCTGATAAAGAGGGTATAACCCTCAAAAAATTTTCAACTAAATAAACTGTTAGAAAAAGTATCACAGCATTCAATGATTTTTAAGATTTTCCCATAAGTTCCATTTTCAAAATTTCTAAATTCCCGCAGATCCGTTGATTTTTGAAGCCATCAGTTTTTAATAAAAAACAGGTTTGTTTTGAAGCCGGGACTCTATAATGAACAATTATGGAATTATGCATTAATGAAAAGTATGATGTATAGGTATAGCAGAAACGTGGTTGAAACAGTTCTCACGACTGGGCTGTAAATTTAGAAGGATATGCCTTGTTTAGCAGGACAAGAAAAAAGGAAAGGGGAGGAATATGTGTTTATGTGGAGCAATATGGGTGGATTAGGCAAAGGAAAGGGGGTAATGTCATTGTTGGTGTCTGCTATAAAGCCGCCAATGCTAGCAAAGAGGAGGTGAGTCAACTTCATATGCAGTTGGCAAGGGCTGCAAGTTTGGGGAGTGTGCTCTTATGGGGGACTTTAATTACCCCTGATATTGATTGGTGTAGTGGAACTGCCATCACAGAAAAGGCATAGTTTTCCTGAATTTGCTGCAGGATAATTTTCTCTCACAGTGGTTGAGGTTCCTACTAGAAAGGAGCTCTGTTGGATCTGTAAATATCTACATCGTGGAGCGCATTATAGATATAAAGGTAACTGGGCTTAGGAATAGTGACCATGAAATAGTGGCATTTGGACTTAGTTATCGAAAGGAAGGTGCGCTGGGTTAACAAGACTTTTAATTTCGGGAAGGCAAATTTTCCCAGGTTAAAAGCAGCTCTTCAGAATGTCAACTGGGATAATTATTACCACTCAAAGGTACTGAACAGAGTGGACTGTTGTCAAGGGGATTTTAAGCTATTTCACATCTAATTTATACCCTTGGGAAATAAATGTAAAAAAAATAAATCCGCGCCCATGTGCTGAATTCTGATGTAAAGAGGCAAATGGAAAGAGAAAAAAGGCATTTAAAACCTTTAAGGCCAAGGGAACAGAAAGGGCCTTTAGGATTATAAAAACTGTAACAAGGAGTTTAAGAAAGCAATCAAACTTGCTAAAATTAATAATGAAGTTAGCATAGCTGAACCAAGCATCATTAGCCTAACATTTTTTTTAAGTATATTAATAGTAAGAAATGAGGACTGAGAATGTGGCACCATTAATTAATGGGGATATTTAGTTACGGAGGATGGCATAAAGCAAATGAGTATAGTAGCATAATGGTATATAAAGATTCAAGTGCACTTTGGTTAACCGAGATATGGTACAGAAAGAACTAGAATAAGGTAATATTAATAAATCTCCTGGGCCGGATAAAATACATCCCTCAGGTACTTAGGAAGCTAAGTTCCGTTTTATCTAGGCCATTTTTTTTATTTTTGGCAGATTCCCCCTCATATTCGGTGGTATGCCTCTGGATGGAAAAAGGCTGATGCTATTCCAATATTCAAAAAGGGGTAGTCGTTCACAGCCAGGTAATAACAGGCCTGTAAGTTTAACTTCAGTGGTGGGAAAGATCCTGGAAATTTAATAAGGAACATGTTCTAGAGTATGTTTCAAGGACTGACATTATAAGTAGTAAACACATGGATTTAGGAGGAATAGTTTTTGTCAACTAACTTGCTTGGCTTTTATAGGAAGTAAGTAATTTATGAGAAAGTAGAAATTTAGACTTAGGCATACCAGTAGATGTAGTTTACTTGGATTTTGCAAAGGCTTGTGATACAGTCCCCCATAGGCGACTAATGTATAAGCTAAGGTCTGTTAGTCACATTTGTACATGGATAGAAAATTGGTTATGAATAGGATACAGAGAGTAGTTTGTAAATGGGGATTCATCATTATGGACTAAAGTGCTAAGTGGGGTGCCACAGGGTTCTGCATTGGGGCCGCTTCTATTATTAATTGATTTGGAAGTGGGTATTGTCAGCAAGGTTTTCTGTGTTTTGCTGATGACACAAAACTTTGTCGACCATTATAAACTTCAGAGGATGTGCAATCGTTGCGGGGGATCTATAGATTGTCACATTGGGCTGCTAAGTGGCAGATGAAATTCAATGTTGATAAATGTAAGGTGATGCATTTTGGACTTAAAAATCCTTGTGTGCTACTTATACTATAAATGGCTCTGTGGTTATGAATCCCTGTTGGAAAGAAGGGATCTTGGAGTTTTGGTGGATACAAACTTAAGGGACAATTATACTCACCTTCCCTCCTCGCTCCACATCTTCGTGCATAGCTTTTACTCAGGGTGAGGACCTGAACCGCTAGTCCTCACCCCCGGGATTCACGAAACCTACAGCAGCGTGTTGCAGCAACGCTGCTCTGTAGCTCCGCCCCTCCTCCCCGTCGGCGACGAGGCCATAGGAAAGGCACGCTCTGCAAACAGCGTGCCTTCCTATTGGCTATAATTGTTCTTTAAAGGAAGCAGTAGTGCCAGGCAGCAACAGCCAGAGCCACATGGTATTGTCTTGTATAAAGAGAGGTTATCATGGCTTAATGATTCACACGACTGTACATAAATATTGAAGGATACTCCTTATTTAGACCTGACAGAGTTAATAAGAAAGGAGAGGAGTATGTATGTATGTTAAACAGGAATTGAAGCCAAATTAAAAAGATGGAATAGATGTGGGGAGTAACGATACGGCAGAAACATTATGGGTGGAACTGTGTACAGGAAGCAAAAGGTAGGTAAATTAATTGTTGGAGTTATTTATAAGCCGCCAAATGCCGGGGAGGAGGTGGAAATGAATCTCCATATGCAGTTGGCGAAGGCTGCTTGTATGGGGCAATGTTCTGGTCATGGGGGATTTTAAAACTACCCTGACATAGTTGGAGTAAGGGAACTGCCAGCACCTCAAAAGGTATAAAATTCTTTAATTTCCTATATGAGCATTTCTTTCTTTCACAGATGGTAGAAGTTCCTACTAGACAGAATGCGTTGTTGGATCGGTGATATCTAATAACCCTGAGCTCATTTTGGAGATGAGGGTAATGGGGAAGCTTAGGGAATAGTGACCATGATATAGTGTCATTTAATATAGGTTGCAGAAAACTAAAGTGCACTGGCTTAACAAAAACTTTTAACTTTAGGAAAGCTAATTTTATGCTGTTAAAGGATAGCTCCTGCTCATAGACTGGGGGAATTGTTTCTAGGTAAAGATACAGAGCAGATGTGGACCACTTTTAAAGGGATATTAAACTATTACATTTTTAAATTGGTACCTTTAGGTAACAATGGTAAAAAATTAGATCCAGTCCTGCATGGCTTAATGCTGCAAAAAGGGAGATGGAAAAAAAAGAAAAGGCTTTTAAAATTTGGAAACAGAAGGCACAGAACAGGCTTACAGGGAGTACAAAAGCTGAAATAAGAGTGCAAGAAAGTAATTAAACTAGCTAAACTAGAAAGTAATACGATTGCCGAACAAAGCAAGTCCAACCCACAAATGTTTTTTTAAGTATTAAATGGTAAAAAGATGAGGACTGAGAATTGGGACCATTAAATAATGGGGCTGAGGTGGTTGTAGAGATGTCGAAAAGGCTAATCTGCTAACCGTTTTTTTACATCGGTTTTTACTGTTGAGAATCCTTGTCCTTACAGTAGGGATTGTAATAATATGCAGGGAAGAAAGAAGAGTTTTCACATTGGAAAGAGATATGGTACGGAACAATTAGACAAGTGTTAATATCAATAAAGCGCCGGACCAGATGATTGCATCCTCGGATTTTAAAGGAGCTTAGTTTCAGTTTTATCTAGACCACTGTTTCTCTCTTTTCATATTCGCTTTTGTCTGGGGATGTGCCGCTGGATTGGAAAAAAGCCAATGTAATACCAATATTCAAAAAAAAGGCCTGGATAAGTTTCTAAACAAAAAATATTGAGAATTGCTGGTATTAATGCATATAGATCTGGTTGATCCAGGGAACCATTCCGATTGCCGTTTGGAGTCAGGAAGGAATTTTTTTCCCCCTTTTTAGCTGGTTTTTTTTGCTTCCTCTGGATCAACTGTTAGGTAGGGTTAAAAAAAAAAAAAAAAAATATATTATATATATATATATATAATATATATATAAAGAGCGTGAATAGGTTGGACTTGATGGACGTATGTCTTTATTCAACCTTAATTACTATGTTACGATGTAGTATGGATTCAAGGTAGGAAATGTATTCTCCCCTCTTTACAAAGCATTGGTAAGGCCTCATTTGGAATATGCAGTGCAATTTTTGGAATCCTGTGTACAAAAGGACATCTTTGAAATGGAAAGGTTCAGAGAAGGGCAACTAAATTATAAGGGGATTGGGGGAGCTTAATATGAAGAGAGCTGGAAAAGTTACAATTATGTAGCTGGAGAAAAGGCGTGCGTGGGATATGATTACTGTGTATAAATAGTTTAACGGGCCATACAATAAACTATCTGGGTGCATTTTTTCACCAATAGAACATGTCAGAGGACACGAGGACATGCCTTAAGACGTTAAGGAAAAAAGGTTTAGCTTCAAGTTCAGAAAGGGTTTTTCACTGTTAGAACGGTAAAACTGGCAGGTTCATTGGTCATTTTTAAAAAAAGCTGGATGATTTTCTGCAAACAAGGAATGTGTGCAAGTTACTGGTATTGATACATAAAGTAGAGTTGCATCCAGGGAAATTTCCGATTGCCACATGGAGTCAGGAAGGAATTTTTTCCCCCTTCATAAATTTGGTGGTTTTTTTTTTTTGCCTTCCTCTGGATCAACAGTTAGCAGAAAATGAGGATATTGCTGGATGGGTTTGACTGGATGGACGTATGTCTTTATTCAACCTCAACTACTATAAACTAAACAAAATTCTTCCATTGCTGCTTTTCCTTTTAAAAAAGGGGTTGAGTTAGAAAAATAATTAGAACTATCCTCACGTCTATGTAACAGGATATCTCTGTATTGTGTTCTCTTAAAGCAATGGCGTGCATCCAGAATATGCGAAACGTACAAGACCTTATCACGCATTTCTTCCAACTAAGCAATTCATATACACAATAATATTTTAAAAAAATCATTGATACTCACCCAATGTTGTCTCCATAACAAAATAACAACAAATATAGAAACAGGAACTGCCCCTCTCTGTCTAATAAAGAATTAAAAAGCAATGTGGAGAATCTGTCGCCATATCCGTATGGAACAATAGACAACACTGAACACTTTTACTGACATTTGGTTTTCTGGGAAGAGGATTAGAGCAGATAACTCACAGGGCAGATTAAGTTTATGGCCTTGATCCTAATTCCATACATAAAAATTTAGAGGGATATATTTCAGCACTGCTGATCCCTGAACTACATACATACACACAATATTCATTTACCAAATAATTTTTTAAAGCCATAAATAACCAATAAGAATACATGTATAGGACACCATCAGAGTGAATGTAACTGCATAAAAGTAATATAATGCGGTACATCTAAACATTTCATATTTAGTAACAGGCTTTCTTCTTAGGGACAATGATTAGATTTTTGGCTTCACAGTGATAGTACATATAGGGTTTTCAGGTTACTTTAATCAGGTCTGATGATGCTGTCAATCCCTTCAGGTGGAACGGGATTAATATCCCCCAGCAACGAGAATAGCTATGTGTGTGTTTCATTCAATCAAAACCTTTCTAAGGAATTTAAGTCAATACAATCAAGATCTGTGTGTTAAAATGTAATAACGAAGCAGCTCTAGATTTTATTTAACGAGATTCCAGACCAGTTGGCAAATGGTTTTTATGGCTCCTTTTTTTTTTAATAACTTTTACTATTTCTGTAATTTTTAAAAAGTTAGTTCATCTCTCCCAAACTGAGGCTAGATTGTATCCACTGACATCCCCTAAATTATCCTTAGGGGATTTCAATATCTCCATCGATACCAACCCTCTGCTGCCACTAAACTACTCTCTCTTAACTCCTCCCTTGGCCTTACTAATGGTCCTCTGCTCGACCCTTGTAATGGGCACACAATGGATCTGGTCTTTACCCGTCTCTGCTCCATATTTAAACTTCTCCAACTCCCCCTTTCCTCAGTCCGATCATTATCTTCTTAAATTTAACTCTTGTTGTGTCCATCTGTCCTGGCCATACCCCTAACAACCAGATGTAGGGCCTGCGTAATCTTGACCCCCCATTCGCTAACCAAATTGGAATAGAGTACAGGGAAGACTTACGTTTAGTCGCGATGAAGAGAAGCAGTAGGAACTGGCACAACACAGGAGTAGGACACTGTAAACAAGGTAATTAGGTTTGTACAATGGAGCTGGATGCTGGACAATGGAGACTGTGACAATGAAGCTGGATACTGGAACAATGGAGACGAGACAATGGAGCTGGATACTGAACAATGGAGACTGTGACAATGAAGCTGGATACTGGAACAATTGACACTGAGGACAATGGAGCTGGATACTGGAACAATGGAGACTGTGACAATGGAGCTGGATACTGGAAACAATGGAGACTGTGACAATGAAGCTGGTACTGGAACAATGGAACTGAGACATGAGCTGGATACTGGAACAATGGACTGAAACAAGAAGCTGGATACTGACAATGGAGACTGAACATGAGCTGGATACTGGAACATGGAGACTGGTGACAATGAAGCTGGATACTGGAACAATGGAGACTGTGACAATGAAGCTGGATACTGGAACAATGGAGACTGTGACCATAAGCTGGATACTGGAACAATGGACTGTGACAATGAGCTGGACTGAACATGGAGACTGACCAATACCAAACTGCTAGAAACCCTAGAGCCCAAACAACTGACAGCGGACGTCTAGGGAAGAGAGGAGAAGCTATTTCAAGCTTCGCGCCGGCCGGCACACCTGCGTGGTGACGTCATGATGGCACTAGCGCAAGATGCGCGAGCGAGTGTCAGCGTCACTGGGGCCGGAGCGCCGTCTAGCGGATCGTCGCTGGAGCGGACACACAGGTAAGTACCTTACACTGCTTCTCTGATCCTAACCTTGCACTGTTCACTACCATAACACTGTTCCCAATGCCCTCGACTCTTGTTGTTTCCCTTATCCCACCCATCGCTTATGTCGGCAAGAACCCCCAACCATGGCTTACGACAAATTAAAAAGTTAAAAGGCAATCCCGTATAGCCGAACGACGCTGGCGCAAGAGTAACTAAAATAGAGACTTTCTTGAATTTAAAGTGCCCTCTACCACCCGACGAGTGCTTTATCCCTTAGCCAAAACAAACTACTTCTCTTCACTCATATCCACACACCGTCCCATAACCCGAAACAGCTCTTCAAAGTATTCAACTCCCATGAAATAGCCTCATATTTTACAGAGAAAATCGAAAACATCCGAAGTGGTTTTCCTGTGCATCCTATCTCCTCCCTACAGCTTCCAACCACTACCATTGCTCTCTAACACCGGCTACACCCCTTCGTTGCGCACCCCCCTCCATCTCTACCCTTTCATTCTGGTTAATCCCTTTACTGGCCCCTAACGCTTCACCGACTCTAACTCAACAAACGCGGACTTTTCATCTCTCCTATCCAGACACGTCTCACCACCTGCCACCCTCACCCTCACCTCCCTCATCACCATATTCCCCCTCTCTCCTCTTCAATTATACCAGCCCTAACCCTCTTCCTCTCTTTTAACTCTCTTCCACTGGTATTTTTCCCTCTATATTTAACATGTAAATCCGTTTGTATCCCCTATGCCTAAAAAACCCTCCCTTATCCGTCTCCTCTATCTTTCCTTCTCCTCCGCCTTCTCCCTTCTCCTTTTCTTCTTCCCTTTTGCTTCCCTCTCTTTTCCTCTTTTTTTCCTTTCCTCACTCCTCATTTCTTCTTCTCCTCTTCTTTTTTCTTTCTTCTCTTCACTTTTCTTTTCTCTTTTTTCTCCTTACTTCTTTTCCTTTCCTCTTCATCTTCTCCTCCTCCTTCCACCGTTCTTCTGAACCTCTTATCTCTCCTTTTCCCTTCTCTACTCTCTCTTTTCTTCTACTCTCTCTTTCCACTCCCTCCCACCGCCTTCCTCCTCCCTAAGCCACTCTGGCTTCCTCCCTACCACCCACGGAAACTGCCCTCACTAAAGTTGACCATGACTTCTAAAGGACACTACTCTTACTCTTGCTCATTCTTCTTGATCTGTCCTCTGCTTTTGATATGTTGAGTCACCCCTCTACTTCTCTCAGATCCTGCCTCCTAGGTATCCAGGACACTGCACTTTCCTTCTGCTATCCTCTCATAGGACCTTTAGTGTTTTTCACCTGAAATTAGTCCACTCCTGCACCTTCCTCTTTTCCCGCAGCTCTTACTCTTCCTCTTCTGTTCTCTTCACTCTCTTACTCTGTTTCTCGCCCCCGCCCCCGCTCCCTGTGGGGGTCCGCAATGCTCGGTACTCGGTCCTCTTCTTTTCTCCATTTACACTTTGGGCCGTAGACACGCATTTTTCATTTGGGTTCCAGTACACCTGTAGGTGACGATACCCAATTAACATCTCTGCCCCGGATCTCCCTACACTGACATCCCAGGTCCCTGACTGCCTTAGTGCCATCTCCTGCCTTCATGTCCTCCCCCACTTCCTCAAACTAAACATGGACAAGATGAACTTGTCCTTTTCCTCTTTTCCCACCCTCCGATCTGTTCCTCTTCCCTAGCCTTACTATTAATATTAACAACCACCTATATCACCATCTCCTCACCGCTGCCTGGGAAATAACGCTAAATTCCAATCTTTCCTTCAAACCTCATTGTCAATTCGCTTGCCTGTCGGCTCCACTCAAAAACATCTCCTTCCTCTCCGATCGAACCCTTCCTCTTGATGGAGATAGTCGACCTCGAAAACTTCCAAAATCTAGTCATGCCCTAATCATATCCATCCGGCTAGACTACTGCAACCACTCCTGTATGGTTTACCAAACAACCGCCTGGCACCGCTTCAATCCATTCTCAACTCTGCTGCCCGGCTCTTTCATTTCTCTTCCCGCTTTCTAATGCCTCTCTCCTCTCTGTCAGTCCCTCCACTTTACTCGTGCTGCCCCTCTGCTCTGGAACTCCCTTCCTCCATCTGTCCGTCATTCACCATCCCTTAACACATTCAAACGTAACCATAAAACCCCCCTCTTTAGGCAAGCATGTAACTTGGCCTAAACATTACCCCCTTACTACCCAATATGATCCAACCCGCTTTCACCGCTCCACTGCCAATCTATTTACAGCCTACCGTTCACGTCACCTTATGTCTCACCCCTTCCCTGTAGTTCTGTAAGCTCTTGGGCAGGGTCCCTCTTCCTATTGTATCACGGTATTGCTGTAAGAAACTCTCACTCTGTTACTTATATTATGTATTACCTGTGTATGTAATATTTAACTTTGTATAACATGTATTACCCGTATGTAATGTATGACTATGTAATTGTAAAGCCCACGGAGATGTTGGCGCATATAAATCAATAAGAATAACATAATAATAATAATAGATGCATATGAAGTTCTGTACACCGTTCGGGCACCGTTTTCACAAGTGGTTCCAGATGTTTGCCGCTAAGAAAACGTTCATGCAGCATTTTTCTCCGGCAATTGCTCAGTAAACTGCTAGTGACAACGCTGCACATGGCACATAGACGTTCATCTGAATCTAGCCCTTAGCCATGTTTAGGTGCAGCACACCACAAACCCCATGTCTGCTGCAATACTTCACGCTTCCACTATGTCCCTGAAGATATATTCAGCTAAACATCAGCGGCCCTTGAATGAAAGGATGCTGTTTCCATTTAAAAGCCGTGTGAGCTCTTTATGAGCTTGTACTAGGCTAGAGAGCAGCTCAGGGAGAAGCAGTCAGTCATTAGTGGATATGGATCCGACTGTGAACCCTCGGTTTCCAAAATCCAATGTTCCACCAAAACTGGGCAGATAGTTTGGATTTGGATTGATTTTTTAAGGATTCCTCTAATGGTTATTTTCGTTAACCTTTGAAAATACATTGAACATTCGATAAAATCCTTGAACATACCATTGAAAACTCTAAGTAGTTTCTGATCGTATTTTTGAGAGTTAATGAACGTTTGAGGTTATTTTCGAGGTTTACTGAAATAATCTTGTATATATGGTAACCTCAAAAATACATTCCAAACCCTCGGAAATAACATTCTGTTTTCGGATTTTTGAGTTTTTCCAGAGTTCCGTAAATCCGAAATGAAATTTCTGAGTTTCGGCCATCTCTAGACATTAACTGTGATGTCGATCCATGGCAGTTATTGATGGCTGCACCTGGAAGGACTGGGAGAAGAATGCAGGGGTTAGCAAAGTTTGAGATGAATATCTATCTTCTGAAATCATTGAAATCTTGTTACTTGGGCGTTTGGGGTTACTGTACATAAAAATGGCTTTAAGTTTGGGGGCATGACGTTGCTTTTAAGTGCCCAACTGATACTGACGTGGGAAGATAATACTTCTCCTCTGTCAGTTTCTCCTATGATTTTGCCTGAAAAAGAGAAAATAACAGAATGAAATATGGTCTTTTAATGACTGTATATTTACCACGTACATACATGGCCATATTTCTACAATAACCTAAGACCCTAATTCCTTATTACTTACATTCGTATAAAATAAATAAAAAGATATAATCACAGAGCTGAATTAACTATGAAATTGAACAGCATAATAGAGAATGCATAAGTCTGGTAACAATATAGGGTATTATTAGTATGATATAGTATTGAGGTTGAATAAAGACATACTTCCATCCAGTTCAACCCATCTAGCAATATCCTCATTTCCTGCCTAACTGTTGATCCAGAGGAGGAAAAAAAACCACCAAATTATGAAGGGGAAAAATTTCCTTCCGGAAATTTCCCTGGATCAACTCTACTTTATGTATCAATACCAGTAACTTGCAACATTCTTTGTGTGCAGAAACTCATCCAGCTTTTTTTGAAACTGACCAATGAACCTGCCATAACAACGTCCACTGGAAGACGTTTCCATAGCTTTAACCGTTTCTCACAGTGAAAAACCCTTTCCGAGCTTGAAGCTTAAACCTTTTTCTTCAAGTCTTAAGGGATGTCCTTGTGTCCTCTGACGTTCTATTGGTGAACAATGCCCCAGATAGTTTATTGTATGGCCCGTTAATGTATTTAACACAGTAATCATATCTCCACGAAAGCGCCTTTTCTCCAGCGTACATAATTGTAACTTTTCCAGTCTCTCTTCATATTCAATCTCCCCCAATCCCCTTATTATTTTAATAATTTTAATTTATTTTGTACACAGGATTCCAATTGCACTGCATATTCCAAAGGAGGCCTTACCAATGCTTTGTAAAGAGGAATAACATTTTTCTCCCTTGAATCCATACCTCTCTTTATACAAGCAATACCATGCTGGCTCTGGCTGTTGCCGCTGGCACTGCTTGCTACCTTAAGTTTTTGTTTTATCTATAATATATATATATATATATAATTATTATATATATATATTATATATAGCTTCCAGTATTAGAGCACTCGTGGGTCTTCACATAAATATATTTTATAACATCTCTACGCGTTTCAGCTGACTTAAGCAGCCGTCCTCAGGATCCTGAGACGGCTGCTTAAGTCAGCGGAACGCGTAGATGTTCTAATAAAATATATTTAGTGAAGACCCACGAGTGCCTAATACTTGAAGCTACATTCGATTCTTTTAGAAGTACCGGGGCCTAAGCTGAGTGAATGTGAGTGCGGGACACACGTATAATTATATATAATATATATATATATATATATTTATTTTTTTTTTTTTTTATATTTATATTATGGGGGGGGGGGGGGGGGTTAGAAATGGAGCACTCTGAGGACGGCCCAGTTGGCGGGCTGAAACGCGTAGGCTACCAGACCTACTTTTTACAATAAAGTTCATTATTAGACCTTGGAGTGCTCCATAACTTCTCTATATTTACATTCATGTGATAGCACCCAGGCATTGTTGAGTGGACGGAGTGCGGCGGACTTCTCCATATATATATATATATATATATATATATATAAATGTATTACCGTGTATGTAATACAGATGTTGCCGCTATAAAATCCATAATAATAAATACATATATATATATGCACACTATTGCTATCTTGCATACCACGTCCTAAACAATCGTAAAATTACATTTGTGATTGCGGCTGTACAATTTCGATCACCCATCCAATACCATTGCGTAACTTTACTGTTATTGTATGGCCGATAAAGGCCTTAGAGATGGCCAGACATCTGTTTAAAGGCATTAAGATGGCCAGACATCGGTTTTATAAAGGCATTAGAGATGGTCAGGCATCTGTTAAAGGCATTAAGAGTTGATGCATCTGTTATAAAGGCATTAGAGATGGTCAAGCTCTGTTTAAAGGCATTAGAGATGGCCAGGCATCTGTTTAAAGGCATTAGATGGCAGGCATCTTTATAAAGGCATTAGGATGGCCAGGCATCTGTTATAAACATTAGAGAGGCCAGGCATCTGTTATAGCATTAGAGTGGCCAGGCTCTGTTATAAAGGCATAGAGATGGCCAGGATCTGTTATAAAGGCATTAGAGATGGTCAGGCATCTGTTATAAAGGCATTAGAGATGGTGGCCAGCATTCTGTTATAAAGGCATTAGAGTGTCAGGCATCTGTTATAAGGCATTAGAGATGGCAGGCATCTGTTATAAAGAGGCATTAGATGGCCAGGCCTTGTTATAAAGGCATTAGAGATGGCCAGGCATCTGTTATAAGGCATTAAGAGCTGCAGGCATCTGTTATAAGGCATTAGAGAGGCAGCATCTGTTAAAAGGCATTAGAGATGGCCAGGCATCTGTTATAAAGGCATTAGAGATGGCCGGCACTGTTATAGGGCATTAGAGATGGCCAGGCATCTGTTATAGAGCATTAGAGATGGCAGGCATCTGTTATAAAGGCATTAGAGATGGCCAGGCTCTGTTTATAAAGGCATTAGAGATGGCCAGGCATCTGTATATAAAGGCATAGAGAATGGCCAGCATCTTTTATAAAGGCCAAAATTAAGATGGCCAGGAATCTGTTATAAGGCATTAGAGATGGCCGGCATCTGTTAAGGGCATTAGAGATGGCCAGGCATCTGTTATAAAAAGGCATTAGAGATGGCAGGCATCTGTTATAAAGGCATTAGAGATGGCCAGGCATCTGTTATAAGGCATTAGAGAATGGCCAGGCATCTTTTATAAAGGCATTGAGATGCCACATCTGTTATAAAGGCTTAGAGATGCAGGCATCTGTTATAAAGGCATTAGGATGGCAGGCATCTGTTATAAAGGCATTAGAGATGGCCGGCATCTGTTAAGGCATTAGAGATGGCCAGGCATCGTTATAAGGCATTAGAGATGGCCAGGCATCTGTTTATAAGGCATTAGAGATGGCCAGGCATCTGTTATAAAGGCATTAGGAGGGCCAGGCATCTGTTATAAAGGCATTAGAGATGGCCAGGCATCTGTTATAAAGGCATTAGGAGTTCCAGGCATCTGTTTATAAGAGCATTAGAGATGGCAGGCATCTGTTAAAAGGCATTAGAGATGGCCAGGCATCTGTTATAAAGCATTAGAGATGGCCGGCATCTGGTTTAAGGCATTAGAGATGGCCAGGCATCTGTTTATAAGGCATTAGAGATGGCCAGGCATCTGTTATAAAGGCATTAGAGATGGCAGGCATCGTTATAAAGGACATTAGAGATGGCCAGGCATCTGTTATAAAGGCATTAGAGATGGCCAGGCATCTGTTATAAGGCATTAGAGATGGCAGTCATCTTTTATAAAGGCTTAAGATGGCAGGCATCTGTTATAAAGGCATTAGGATGGCCAGGCATCTGTTATAAGGCATTAGAGATGGCAGGCATCTGTTATAATGGCATTAGAGATGGCCAGTCATCTTTTTATAAAGGCATTAGATATTGGCAGGCATCTGTTATAAGGCATTAGAGATGGCCAGGCATCTGTTATAAAGGCATTAGAGATGGCCAGGCATCTGTTATAAGGGCATTAGAGATGGCCAGCATCTGTTATAAGGGCATCATTAAAGGATGATGGCCAGGCATCTGTTATAAAGGCATTAGAGATGGTCAGGCATCTGTTTTAAAGGCTTAGAGATGGCCAGCATCTGTTATAAAGGCATTAGAGATGGCCAGGCATCTGTTTATAAAGCTCATTAGAGATGGCCAGGCATCTGTTATAAAGGCATTAAGATGGCCAGGCATCTGTGTATAAGGGCATAGAGGATGGCCAGGCATCTGTTTAAGGCATTAGAGATGGCCAGGCATCTGTTATAAGGCATTAGAGATGGCAGCATCTGTTATAAAGGCATTAGAGATGGCCAGGCATCTGTTATAAAGGCATTAGAGATGGCCAGGCATCTGTTTAAAGGCATTAGAGATGCCAGGCATCTGTTATAAAGGCATTAGAGATGGCAGGCATCTGTTATAAAGGCAATTAGAGATGGCCAGGCATCTGTTATAAGGCATTAGAGATGGCCAGGCATCTGTGATAAAGGCATTATGAGATGCGCAGGCATCTGTTATAAGGCATTAGAGATGGCCAGGCATCTGTATAAAGCATTAGAGATTGCCAGGCATCTGTTTAAAGGCATTAGAGATGGACAGGCATGCTGTATAAAAGGCATTAGAGATGGCCAGGCATCTGTTTAAAGGCATTAGAGTGGCCAGTCATCTGTTATAAGGCATTAGAGAATGGCCAGGCATTGTTATAAAGGCATTAGAGATGGCCAGGCATCGTTATAAAGGCATTAGAGATGGCCAGCATCTGTTATAAGGGCATTAGAGATGGCCAGGCATCTGTTATAAGGGCCATTAGAGATGGCCAGGCATCTGTTATAAGGCATTAGAGATGGCAGGCATCTGTTTATAGGCAATTAGAGATGGCCAGGCATCTGTTATAAAAGGCATTAGAGATGGCCAGGCATCTGTTATAAGGCATTAGAGATGGCCAGGCATCTGTTATAAAGGCATTGGAGATGGCCAGGCATCGTTTATAGGGCATAGAGATGGCCAGGCATCTGTTAAAGGCATTAGGATGGCCAGGCATCTGTTTTATAAGGCATTAGAGATGGCAGGGCATCTGTTATAAAGCATTAGAGATGGACGGCATCTGTTATAAGGCATTAGAGATGGCCAGGCATCTGTTATAAAGGCATTAGAGATGGCCAGGCATCTGTTTATAAGGGATTAGAGATGGCCAGGCATCTGTTAAAGGCATTAGATAGGCCAGGCTCTGTTATAAAGCATTAGAGATGGCCAGCATCTGTTATAAAGATTAGAGATGGCCAGGCATCTGTTATAAAGGGCATTAGAGATGGGCCAGGCATCTGTTTATAATGGGCATTAGAGGATGGCCAGGCATCGTTTAAAGGCATTAGATGGCGCATCTGTTGTTAAAGGCATTAAGATGGCCAAGGCATTAGAGATGGCCAGGCATCTGTTATAAAGGCATTAGAGATGGCCAGGCATCTGTTATAAAGGCATTAGAGATGGTCAGGCATCTGTTATAAAGGCATTAGAGATGGCCAGGCATCTGTTATAAAGGCATTAGAGATGGCCAGGCATCTGTTATAAAGGCATTAGAGATGGCCTACAAAAACGATCTGGGGATTGTTCACCAATAGAACATGTCAGAGGACACAGACATGCCTTAGACGTAAGGAAAAAAGGTTTAGCTTCAAGTTCGAAAGGGTTTTTCACGTTAGAACGGTAAAACTGGCAGGTTCATTGGTCAGTTTTAAAAAAAAAGCTGGATGATTTTCTGCAAACAAGGAATGTGGCAAGTTACTGGTATTGATACATAAGTAAGTTTCTCCAGGGAAATTTCCGATTGCCACATGGAGTCAGGAAGGAATTTTTTCCCCCTTCATAAATTTGGTGGTTTTTTTTTGCCTTCCTCTGGATCAACAGTTAGGCAGAAAATGAGGATATTGCTGGATGGGTTGGACTGGATGGACGTATGTCTTTATTCAACCTCAACACTATAAACTATAAAAAATTCTTCCATGTGCTGCTTTTCCTTTTAAAAAAAGGGGTTGAGTTAGAAAAATAATTAGAACATCCTCACGTCTAGATAACAGGATATCCTGTATTTTTCTCTTAAAGCAAGGCGTGCACCAGATATGCGAAACGTACAAGACCTTATCACGCATTTCTTCCACAAGCAATTTCATACACAATGATTTTAAAAAAATCATTGATACTCACCCTGTTGTCTCCATACACAATACACAAATATAGAAGCTGAACTGCCCGCTCTCTGTCTAAATAAAGAATTAAAAAGCATGTGAGAGCAATCTGTCGCCATACCGTATGGAATCAATAGACAACCACTGAGACACTTTTACTGGCATGTTTTTTCTGGGAGAGAGGATTAGAGCAGATAACTCACAGGGCAGATTAAGTTTATGGCCTTGATCCTAATTCCATAACATACATTTAGAGGGATATATTTCAGCACTGCTGATCCCTGAACTACATACATACACCACAATATTCATTTACCAAAACATTTTTTAAAAGCCATAAATAACCAATAAGAATACATGTATAGGACACCATCAGAGTGAATGTAACGGCATAGAAAAGTAATATAATTGCGGTACATCTAAACATTTCAATATTATAGTACAGGCTTTCCTTCTTAGGGACAATGATTAGATTTTTGGCTTCACAGTGATAGTACAATATAGGGTTTTCAGGTTACTTTAATCAGGTCTGATGATGCTGTCAATCCCTTCAGGTGGAACTGGGATTAATATCCCCCAGCAGACAGAGAATAGCTATTGTGTGTTTCCATTCAATCAAAACCTTTCTAAGGAATTTAAGTCAATACAAACTCAAGATCTGTGTGTTAAAATGTATAACGAAGCAGCTCTAGATTTTTTTAACGAGATTCCAGACCAGTTGGCAAATGGTTTTTATGGCTCCTTTTTTTTTTAAACTTTTACTATTTCTGTATTTTTAAAAGTTAGTTCATCCTCCCAAACTGAGGCTAGATTGTATCCACTGACATCCCCTAAATTACTTAGGGGATTTCAATATCTCCATCGATACCAACACCTCTGCTGCCACTAAACTACTCTCTCTAACTCCTCCCTTGGCCTTACTAATGTCCTCTGCTCACCCTTGTAATGGGCACACAATGGATCTGGTCTTTACCCGTCTCTGCTCCATATTTAACTTCTCCAACTCCCCCTTTCCTCAGTCCGATCATTATCTTCTTAAATTTAACTCTTGTTGTTGTCATCTGTCCTGGCCATAACCCCTAACAACCAGATGTGAGGCCTGCGTAATCTTGACCCCCATTCGCTAACTCAATTGGAATAGAGTACAGGGAAGACTTACGTTTAGTCGATGAAGAGGAAGCAGTAGGAACTGGCACAAACACAGGAGTAGGACACTGTAACAAGGGAGTAGGTTTGTACAATGGAGCTGGATGCTGGACAATGGAGACTGTGACTGAAGCTGGATACGGGAACAATGGAGACTGAGACAATGGAGCTGGATACTTGAACAATGGAGACTGTGACAATGAAGCTGGATACTGGAACAATGGAGACTGAGACAATGGAGCTGGATACTGGAACAATGGAGACTGTGACAATGGAGCTGGATACTGGAACAATGGAGACTTGTTACAATGAAAGCTGGATACTGGAACAATGGAGACTGAGACAATGGAGCTGGATACTGGAACAATGGAGACTGTGACAATGAAGCTGGATACGGAACATGGAGACTGTAACAAGAATCTGATACTGGAACAATGGAGACTGTGACAATGAAGCTGGATACTGGAACATGGAGACTGTGACAATGAAGCTGGATACTGGAACAATGGAGACTGTGACAATGAACTGGATACTGGAACAATGGATACTGTGCAAGAGCTGGATACGTGGAACAATGGAGACTGACCAGAAATACCAAACGCTAGAACCCTAGACGCCAAACAACTGACAGCGGACGTCTAGGGAAGAGAGGAGAAGCTATTTCAAGCTTCGCGCCGGCCGGCACACCTGCGTGGTGACGTCATGATGGCACTAGCGCAAGATGCGGAGCGAGTGTCAGCGTCACTGGCCGGAGCGCCGTCTAGCGGATCGTCGCTGGAGCGGACACACAGGTAAGTACCTTACACTGCTTCTCTGATCCTAACCTTGCACTGTTCACTACCATAACACTGTTCCAATGCCCTCGACTCTGTTGTTCCCTTATCCACCCATCGCTTATGTCGCAAGAACCCCCAACCATGGCTTACAGACCAAATTAAAAAGTTGAAAAGGCAATCCCGTATAGCCGAACGACGCTGGCGCAAGAGTAACTAAAATAGAGACTTTCTTGAATTTAAAGTGCCCTCTACCGACCCGAAGTGCTTTATCCTTAGCCAAAAAACTACTTCTCTTCACTCATATCCACACAGTCCCATAACCCGAAACAGCTCTTCAAAGTATTCAACTCCCATGAAATACCTCATATTTTACAGAGAAAATCGAAAACATCCGAAGTGGTTTTCCTGTGCATCCTTCTCCTCCCTACAGCTTCCAACCACTACCATTGCTCTGCCTAACAACCCCCTTCGTTGCGCACCCCCTCCATCTCTACCCTTTCATTCATTGGTTAATCCCTTTACTGGCCCCTAACGAGCTTCACCACTCTAACAAAACAGGGACTTTCATCTCTCCTATCCAGGACACGTCTCACCACCTGCCCCCGTACCCCATTCCCTCTCACCATATTCCCCCCTCTCCTCTTCAATTATACCAGCCCTACCCTCCTCTTTAACTCTCTTCCACTGGTATTTTTCCCTCTATATTTAAACATGCCGTTTATCCCCTATGCCTAAAAAACCCTCCCTTGATCCGTCTGCTCTTTCCGCTACTGGCCTGTCTCCCTTCTCCCTTTTGCTTCCAAACTACTGGAAAGACATTTATCCCATTTAATTTATCTGAAGAATGCACTCCTGAAGCTGTTTCTCCACTTTAACTTATGTTTTTTATGACATACGTTCACAACGTTTCGGGCGTGTCCCCTTCCTCAGGTGCTGGAAACCAGGTCTATGCTGACCTGATTAATCACCTGTCTCTGCTAACTCTCTCTTTGACCACCCCAGTCGGCTTCCCTCCCTACCCACCTCCACGGAAACTGCCCTCACTAAAGTGACCATGACTTCTAAAGGACACTACTCTTTGCTCATTCTTCTTGATCTGTCCTCTGCTTTTGATATTGTTGATCACCCTCTACTTCTTCAGATCCTGGCCTCCTAAGGTATCCAGGACACTGCACTTTCTTGGCTATCCTCTCATAGGACCTTTAGTGTTTTTCACTCTGAAATTAGCTCCACTCCTCGCCCCCTCCCTGTGGGGTCCCGCAATGCTCGTACTGCTGTCCTCTTCTTTTCTCCATTTACACCTTTGGCCGTAGACAACTCATTGTTCATTTGGGTTCCAGTATCACCTGTATTGGAACGATACCCAAATTAACATCTCTGCCCCGAATCTCCCTACACTGACATCCCAGGTCCCTGACTGCCTTAGTGCCATCTCTGCCTTCATGTCCTCCCACTTCCTCAAACTAAACATGGACAAGACTGAACTTGTCCTTTTCCCCCCTCACGCTGTTCCCTTCCCTAGCCTTACTATTAATATTAACAACACACCTATATCACCATCTCCTCACGTCCGCTGCCTGGGAATAACGCTAAATTCCAATCTTTCCTTCAAACCTCATGTCAATTCCTTGCCTGTCGGCTCCAACTCAAAACTTCTCCTCCACTCGACCCTTCCTCTTGAAGGAAGCTTCAAACCTAGTCCATGCCCTAATCATATCCCGGCTAGACTACTGCAACACACTCCTGTATGGTTTACCAAACCCCGCCTGGCACCGCTTCAATCCATTCTCAACTCTGCTGCCCGGCTCATTCATTTCTCTTCCCGCTTCTCAATGCTCCTCTCTCTCTCGTCAGTCCCTCCACTTTACTCGTGCTGCCCCTCTGCTCTGGAACTCTCCTTCCTCCATCTGTCCGTCATTCACCATCCCTTAACACATTCAAACGTAACCAAAAACCCCCCTCTTTAGGCAAGCATGTAACTTGGCCTAAACATTACCCCTCTTACTACTCCCAATATGATCCAACCCGCCTTTCACGCTCCACTGCCAATCTATTTACAGCCTACCGATTCACGTCACCTTATGTCTCACCCCCTTTTCCTGTAGTCTGTAAGCTCTTTGGGCAGGGTCCTCTTTCCTATTGTATCACGGTATTGCGGTAAGAAACTCATCACTCTGTTTACTTTATTATGTATTACCTGTGTATGTAATATGTTAACTTTGTATAACATGTATTACCCGGTATGTAATGTATGACTATGTAATTGTAAAGCGCCACGGAAGATGTTGGCGCTTATAAATCAATAGAATAACAATAATAATATAATGATTCAGATGAAGGTCTGTACACCGTTCGGGCACCGTTTTCACAAGTGGTTCCAGATGTTTGCCGCTAAGAAAACGTTGCATGCAGCATTTTTCTTCCGGAAATGCTCATTAACTGCTAGTGACAACGCTGCACAGAATGGCACATAACGTTCATCTGAATCTAGCCTTAAAGCCATGTTTAGGTGCAGCACACCACAAACCCCATGTCCTGCAATACTTCACTGCTTCCACTAGTCCCTAGAAAATATTCAGCTAAACATCAGGCTGCCCTTGAATGAAAGGATGCTGTTTCCATTAAAAGCCGTGTGAGCTCTTTATGAGCTTGTACATGCGTAGAGGAAGCAGCTCAGGGAGAAGCAGTCAGTCATTAGTGGATATGGGATCCGACATGGAACCCCTCGGTTTCCAAAATCCGAATGTTCCACAAAACTGGGCAGATAGTTTGGATTTGGATTGATTTTTTAAGGATTCCTCTAATGGTTATTTTCGTTAACCTTTGAAAATAACATTGAACATTCGATAAAATCCTTGAACATACCATTGAAAACTCATAAGTAGTTTCTGATCGTATTTTTGAGAGTTAATGAACGTTTGGGTTATTTTCGAGGGTTACTGAAATAATCTTGTAATATTGGTAACCCTCAAAAATACATTCCAAACCCCGGAAATAAATTCTGTTTTCGGATTTTTGAGTTTTTCCAGAGTTCCGTAATCCGAAAATGAAATTTTGAGTTTCGGCCATCTCTAGACATTAACTGTGATGTCGATCCATGGCAGTTATTGATGGCTGCTACCTGGAAGGACTGGGGAGAAGAATGCAGGGGTTAGCAAAGTTTGAGATGAATATCTATCTTCTGAAATCATTGAAATCTTGTGTACTTGGCGTTTGGGGTTACTGTACATAAAATGGCTTTAAGTTTGGGAGGCATGACGTTGCTTTTAAGTGCCCAACTGATACTGACTGTGGGAATATAATACTTCTCTCTGTCAGTTTCTCCATATGATATTTGCCTGAAAAAGAGAAAATAACAGAATGAAATATGGTCATTAAATTGACTGTATATTTACCGTACATACGTGCCATATTTCTACAATAACCTAAGGACCCTAATTCCTTATTACTTACATTGCGTATATACACAGAGCATGAATTAACTAGGGAAAATATTGACACAGCCATAATAGAGAATGCATAAGATCTGGATAAACAGATATAGGGCTATATATATAGTATAGTATAGTATTTGAGTTGAATAAAGACATACCCATCCAGTTCAACCCATCTAGCAATATCCTCATTTCCTGCCTAACTGTTGATCCAGAGGAGGAAAAAAAACCACCAAATTTATGAAGGGGAAAAAATTCCTTCCCGGAAATTTCCCTGATCAACTCTACTTTATGTATCAATACCAGTAACTTGCAACATTCTTTGTGTGCAGAAACTCATCCAGCTTTTTTTGAAACTACCAATGAACCTGCCATAACAACGTCCACTGGAAGACAGTTCCATAGCTTTAACCGTTCTCACAGTGAAAACCCTTTCCGAGCTTGAAGCTTAAAACCTTTTTCTTCAAGTCTTAAGGGATGTCCTTGTGTCCTCTGCGTTCTATTGGTGAAAATGCCCCAGATAGTTTATTGTATGGCCCGTTAATGTATTTATACACAGTAATCATATCTCCACGAAAGCGCCTTTTCTCCAGCGTACATAATTGTAACTTTTCCAGTCTCTCTTTCATATTCACTCTCCCCAATCCCCTTATTAATTTAATAATATTTAATTTAATTTTGTACACAGGATTCCAAAATTGCACTGCATATTCCAAATGAGGCCTTACCAATGCTTTGTAAGAGGGAGAATAACATTTTCTCCCTTGAATCCTACCTCTCTTTATACAGACAATACCATGCTGGCTCTGGCTGTTGCCGCTGAGCTACGCTTGCTACCTTTATTTTGTTTATTATTATATATATATAATATATATATAATATTATATATATATATTATATTAGCTTCCAAGTATTAGAGCACTCGTGGGTCTTCACATAAATATATTTTATTAGAAACTCTACGGCGTTTCAGCTGACTTAAGCAGCCGTCCTCAGGATCCTGAGGACGCTGCTTAAGTCAGCTGAACGCGTAGATGTTCTAATAAAATTATTTAGTGAAGACCCACGAGTGCTCTAATACTTGGAAGCTACATTCATTCTTTTAGAAGTACCGGGGCCTAAGCTGAGTGAATGTGAGTGCGGACACACGATATATAATATATTATTATATATATATCATTATATCTATATATATATATATATTAATATATATATATTATTCTATTATATATAGGAGATGAGAGAGGAGAGAGAGAGAGAGAGAGAGGTTATGGAGCACTCTGAGGACGGCCCAGTTGGCGGGCTGAAACGCGTAGGCTACCAGACCTACTTTTTACAATAGGTTCATTATTAGACCTTGGAGTGCTCCATAATTCTCTCTATATTTACATTCATGTGGATAGCACCCAGGCATTGTTGAGTGGACGGAGTGCGGCGGACTTTCCATATATATATATATATATATATATATATAATAATGTATTACCTGTGTATGTAATACAGATGTTGGCGCTATATAAACCCATATAATAATAATACATATATATATATGCCCCTTTGCTATCTTGCGATACCACTTCCTAAACAATCGTTAAATTACATTTGTGATTGCGGCTGTACAATTTCGATCACCCATACAATACCATTGCGTAACTTTACTGTTATTGTATGGCCGATAAAGGCATTAGAGATGGCCAGACATCTTAAAAAAAGGCATTGAGATGGCCAGACATCTGTTATAAAGGCATTAGGATGGTCAGGCATCTGTTATAAAAGGCATTAGAGATGGACGAAGGTGGACAGGCATCTGTTATAAAGGCATTAGAGATGGTCCAAGGCATCTGTTAAAAGGCATTAGAGATGGCCACATCGTTATAAAGGCATTAGAGATGGTCAGGCATCTGTTATAAAGGCATTAGAGATGGCCAGGCATCTGTTATAAAGGCATTAGAGATGGCCAGGCATCTGTTATAAAGGCATTAGAGATGGCCAGGCATCTGTTATAAAGGCATTAGAGATGGCCAGGCATCTGTTATAAAGGCATTAGAGATGGTCAGCATCTGTTATAAAGGCATTAGAATGATGGTCCAGTCATCTGTTATAAAGGCATTAGAGATGGTCAGGCATCTGTTATAAAGGCATTAGAGATGGTCAGGCATCTGTTTTAAAGGCATTAGAGATGGCCAGGCATCTGTTATAAGGCATTAGAGATGGCCAGGCATCTGTTATAAAGCATTAGAGATGGCCAGGCATCTGTTATAAGGGCATTAGAGATGGCCAGGCATCTGTTTATAAAGCATTAAGATGGCCAGGCATCTGTATAAAAGGCATTAAGATGGCCAGGCATCTGTTATAAGGGCTTAGATGGGCCAGGCATCGTTATAAAGGCATTAGAGATGTCAGGCACTGTTATAAAGGCATTAGAGATGGCCAGCTCTGTTATAAAGGCATTAGAGATGGCCAGGCATCTGTTATAAGGCATTAGAGATGGCCAGGCATCTTTTATAAAGCATTAGAGATGGCCAGGCATCTGTTTAAGGGCATTAGAGATGGCCAGGCATCTGTTATAAAGGCATTAGAGATGGCCAGGCACTTTATAAGGCATTAGAGATGGCAGGCATCTGTTATAAAGGCATTAGAGATGGCCAGGCATCTGTTATAAAGGCATTAGAGATGGCCAGGCATCTGTTATAAAGGCATTAGATGGCCATGCATCTGTTATAAAGCATTAGAGATGGTCCAGGCTCTGTATAAAGGCATTAGAGATGGTCAGGCATCTGTTATAAAGGCATTAGAGATGGCCCAGGCATCTGTTATAAAGGCATTAGAGATGGCCAGGCATCTGTTTATAAGGCATTAGAGATGGCCAGGCATCTGTTTATAAGGCATTAAGATGGCCAGGCATCTGTTATAAAGGCATTAGAGATGGCCAGGCATCTGTTATAAGGCATTAGAGATGGCCAGGCATCTGTTATAAAGGCATTAGAGATGGCCAGGCATTGTATAAGGCATTAGAGATGGCCGGCATCTTTTTAAAGGCATTAGAGATGGCCAGGCCTCTGTTATAAAGGCATTAGAGATGGCCAGGCATCTGTTTAAGGGCATTAGAGATGGCCAGGCATCTGTTTATAAGGGCATTAGAGATGGCCAGGCATCTGTTATAAATGCATTGAGATGGCCAGGCATCTGTTATAAAGGCATTAGAGATGGCCAGGCATCTGTTATAAAAGGCTTAGAGATGCCAGGCATCTGTTATAAAGGCATTAGAGATGGTCAGGCATCTGTTATAAAGGCATAGAGATGGTCAGCATCTGTTATAAAGGCATTAGAGATGGCCGGCATCTGTTATAAGGATTAGAGATGGCCAGGCATCTGTATAAGGGCATTAGAGATGGCCAGGCATCTGTTATAAAGGCATTAGAGATGGCCAGGCATCTGTTATAAGGCATTAAGAGATGGCCGGCATCTGTTATAAAGGGCATTAGAGATGGCCAGGCACTGTTTTAAGGCATTAGAGATGGCCAGGCATCTGTTATAAGGGCATTAGAGATGGCCAGGCATCTGTTATAAAGGCATTAGAGATGTCAGCATCTGTTATAAAGGCATTAGAGATATGGCCAGGCATCTGTTATAAAGGCATTAGAGATGGCCAGCATCTGTTAAAGGCTTAGAGTGGATGCATCTGTATAGAAGGCATTAGAGATGGCCAGGCATCTGTTATAAGGGCTTAGAGAATGGCCAGGCATCTGTTATAAGGGCATTAGAGATGGCCAGGCATCTGTTATAAAGGCATTAGAGATGGGCGGCACTGTTATAAAGGCATTGAATGGCGGCTTGTTATAAAGGCATTAGAGATGCCAGGCATCTGTTATAAGGCATTAGAGATGGCCAGGCATCTGTTATAAAGCATTGAGATGGTCAGGCATCTGTTATAAGGCATTAGAGATGGCCAGGCATCTGTTATAAAGCATTAAGATGGCCAGGCATCTGTTATAAAGGCATAGAGATGGCCAGGCATCTGTTATAAAGGCATTAGAGATGGCCAGGCATCTGTTATAAAGGCATAGAGATGGCCAGGCATCTGTTATAAAGGATTAGAGATGGCAGGCATCTGTTATAAGGCATTAGAGATGGCCAGGCATCTGTTATAAAGGCATTGAGATGGCCAGGCATCTGTTATAAAGGCATTAGAGATGGCCAGGCATCTGTTTATAAAGGCATTAGAGTGCCAGCATCTGTTATAAAGGCATTAGAGATGGCCAGGCATCTGTTATAAGGCATTAGAGATGGCCAGGCATCTGTTATAAGGGCATTAGAGATGGCCAGGCATCTGTTAATAAAGGCATTAGAATGGTCAGGCATCTGTTATAAGGCATTAGAGATGGCCAGGCATCGTTATAAAAGGCATTAGAGATGGCCAGGCATCTGTTATAAAGGCATTAGAGATGCCAGGCATCTGTTATAAAGCATTAGAGATGGCCAGGCATCTGTTATAAGGGCATTAGAGATGGCCAGGCATCTGTTATAAGGGCATTGAGAGGCCAGGCATCTGTTATAAAGGCATTAGAGATGGTCAGGCATCTTTATAAGGCATTAGAGATGGACAGGCATCTGTTATAAAGGCATTAGAGATGGCCAGCATCTGTTATAAGGCATTAGAGATGGCCAGGCATCTGTTATAAGGGCATTGAGATGGCCAGGCATCTGTTATAAGGCATTAGAGATGGCCAGGCATCTGTTATAAGGCATGAAGATGGCAGGCATCTGTTATAAGCTTAGAGATGGCCAGGCATCTGTTTAAAGGCATTAGAGATGGCAGGCATCTGTTATAAGGGCATTAGAGATGGCAGGCATCTGTTATAAAGGCATTAGAGATGGTCAGGCATCTGTTTAAAGGCATTAGAGATGGCCAGGCAATCTGTTATAAGGGCATTAGAGAGGCCAGGCATCTGTTATAAGGGCATTAGAGATGGTCAGCATCTGTTATAAAGGCTTAGAGATGCCAGGCATCTGTTATAAGGGCATTAGAGATGGCCAGGCATCTGTTATAAGGGCATTAGATATGGCCAGGCATCTGTTATAAAGGCATTAGAGATGGCCAGGCATCTGTTATCAGTGTTCTCCCCAGAATTTTTTTCCAGCGGGTGGCATAAAAAAGTAGCTGGGTGGGATGGGACGGGAAATTTGGTGGGGGGAAAAATTTGCACTGCATCATGCTCATTATATAGGACAGGGATGTTTAACTTTTCACCACAGATGTTTGAAAACTATGACTCCCAGCATTCTGTGGTTGTAGAATGTAGGGAGTTGTAGTTCCTTCTGAAGGTAACCCATGTAACAAGGCAGCACAAGCACATGTGCCACCCTTTTGTGGCCTTGGGGATCTTGGAAAAGCTAGTTAAACATGTGCAAAATAATCTTACAAGTGTAAAAAACCGGGTCTTAACTTAAAAGATGCTATTGTAGCTTTCAGTCCATTTCCCATGACATGAATTATTGTTAATATACCTGTTATTGTCATAAAGAAATAGTCTCCTATAGTTTCCTTCATGGCTGTTTGCATCTGTTTATTGGAGGAAGCTACTTGTCTATTATACACCCAGTGGAGGAAACCCCTTGTCTATTATACACCCCGTGTAGAAAGCCCCTTATCTATTATACACCCAGTGGAGGAAACCCCTTGTCTATTATACACCCCGTGTAGAAAGTCCCTTGTCTATTATACACCCAGTGGAGGAAGTCCCTTGTCTATTATACACCCCGTGTAGGAAGACCCTCCTTCTATTATACACCCTGTGGCGCAAACCCCTCATCTATTATACACCCACTGTAGGAAGACCCTTGTCTATTATACACCCAGTGGAGGAAGCCCCTTGTCTATTATATATCACCGATCTACCTATCTATCTTATCTATTTATCTATCTATCTATCATCTATCTATCTATCTATGCTATCTCATATGGTCTCAATCTATAATCTATCTATCGTATCTATTATCATCTATTCTACCGTTCTTATCTATCTATCTATCTATCATCTATCTTATCTTTCTCAAGGTCTCAATCTGTATCTATCTATCTATCTATCTATCTATCAATTCTCATACATATATTCCTATCTATCTAATCATCTATTTACATCTATCTATCTATCTATCTATCTATCTATCTATTTATCTATCTATCATCTATCTATCTATATCTTATCTAATCTATCTATTTCTTCCTTCCTTCTATCTATCTATCTATCTATCTATCTATCTATCTATCTATGCTATCTATCTATCTGTCTGTCCTGTCGTCTGTCATCTATCTATCTATCTATCTATCTATCTATCTATATATATATATAATATATATGTCCTCTGCCTATCTATCTATCTATCTATCTATCTATCTACTACTATCTATCTATCTTGTCTTCTGTCTTCTCTGTCTGTCTGTCTGTCCGTCCGTCTGTCTGTCTCATCTGTCTCAATCTGTCTCAATCTGCATCTATCTATCTGTCTGTCTGTCTGTCTGCCATATCTATCTATTATCTCTATCTATCTATCTATATAAAAATAAATCCCCTGCTATCTATCTATCTATATATCTATCTTCTATCTATCTATCTATCATCTATCTATTATCTTCTCTCTCTATCTATCTATCTATCTATCTATCTCAATATGTCTCAATCTATATCTATCTATCTATCTATCTATCTATCATCTATCTACCTATCTATCTATCTATCTATCTATCTATCTATCTATCTATCTATCTATCTATCTATCATCTATCATCTATCTATCTATCTTTCTAATGTCTCAATCTGTATCTATCTATCTATCTATCAATATACTATCATATCTGTCTATCTGTCGGTCTGTCTCTATTATCTATCTGTCTATCTATCTATCTATCTATCTATCTATCTATCTATCTATCTATCTGTCTGTCTGTCTGTCTGTCTGTCTGTCTGTCTGTCTGTCTGTCTGTCTGTCTGTCTGCCTGTCTGTCTGTCTGTCTGTCTGTCTGCCTGCCTGTCTGTCTGTCTATCTGTCTCAATCTGTATCTATCTATCTATCTATCGAAGGGAGAAGTGTCTCACACAGCAGCAGCCACACCCAGCAGTGTTAGGAAGATATGTTAATGAGTTGTATATTATATATATTACATATATTATTATGTAAATGAATGGATCCAGTGTCGGCTGGCTTACAAGTGGGCAGTGACTAAGGGAGGTGGGAGCCAGATTGGAGCAGTTACTAAACATTGAACATTCATCAACAAAGCAGTTACAGACACACATGTACTACACTAACATTGTACTTTCAGACTACAGTTACAGACACACATGTACTACACTAACATTGTACTTTCAGACTAACTTAAAAGATGCTATTGTAGCTTTCAGTCCATTTCCCATGACATCCCCTTAAAATAATACGGACAAGGGTGATACCACACTGCGGCTGCCCAGGAGTGGTGGGTGAGTGGAATGAGCAATATTTTGACACCTCATGGCTTGTCCATCAGCCAACGCATGGGGAAAGAATGAGGAATTCCAAACTTCCCCTGGGGTAGGGACTTCATATTTGAAAAAAACAAAATTCCCTGGGTTAATCTATATGGTAAAACAGGTTCCTCAAACATGTATCCAAAATTTTCAAACACATTACAACTAAAATTTGAGAAAACACTCCACACCACCACACCACACAACATGTTTCGGGTCACAACACTTTTTCAAGTGCTGGTGTGTGGGTTCCTAAAGGAATACAAAGCCAGACACAGACATAAGCACAATAAATCTTGTAAAAACTGAAGTTTATTGTTAAAGAGACCGTTCAGTGGAAAATATCAATATTGTTAAATTGTTTAGTTTGGTTAATGGCCTTCTTAGTATTCTATTATATTCTCGTCTCCCCATTTTGAAAAAACTAGTTGATTTCATACCCTTTGCCTGTCCCTGCTGGTTGACATTAGTTGAGCTAACATTTCAGGTTCTAATGGTCTTCTTCTTCCCAGGATGCACCACTTCCTCTGGAATGTTCCTAACAGAATTTCTACTGATTGGCGTTGGATGGGTCAAAGATGCTCAGATCTCTACTGGGCAACTGAATCAACCCAGGGCTCTGGTCATGGGCAAACCATAATGGTCTCTCCTAGGGGTCCTGCAAACAGGAAGTCATTATTCGGTTGCATTTATTATACACAGACACAATCTGAATGGCAGATTAAGTCATGGAATGGAAAAATACTGCTCTTTTTTCTGAAAAAAATATGTATTTGCAACTGAACTTCCCTTTTAACACATTAGGTTCTGATTATATTGAAACACTAGAAATTCTTTGACTTTGCTTGTGTCTGTAATATAAACATAACATGATATGAAAGAATGTTTCTCAAGCACTAAATAGAACAGTGAGAGAACATTTCATCAGAACTGAAGCCTCATATTAATACCAAACGATCACTGTAATTACAATCAGTTTAAGAGGAATATGTACTTTCCTTAATTCAGGCTCTGTGAATTTCGGCTTTATCATTATTCTTTATGATTAAATAACAAGTAAATGTTGTTTCAATGTGTACATTGATGGGAGTTTTAAGATACAGTAGAGTATAGTATAGTACAGTAAACATTTTTAGGCTGAATATAGACATATGTCACCCAGTCCAACCTACTCAGCAATACCCACATTTCCTGCCTTACTGTTGGTTAAAGATGGCCGAACTTCTGAGAGTCGTGTTTGTTTTTCGAACTCCCGAACTTCAGTTAAAGTTAGGAAGTTCGAAAACAAACCCATTAAAGTCAAATGGGGAGAATAGTTGAAACGTTTGGATCAAATACATTTGATGTCACCTGGGAAATGGAAAACACTAACTTTCCCCACAATCGGGCAATTGTTGGGTTTCTGCATGCTACATTCGAGGGTTGCCGAGCAATATACATTAGAAGGTTACCAAACGATAAATTCGAAGGTTACCAAACCATACATTTGAGGGTTACCGAAATCGAATGATACATTGTGAGGGTTACCAAATGCTACATTCGAGGGTTATCAAAATCGAAGGCTCACATTAAGTGTTGCAAAGATCGAACGCTACATTGAGGGTTTACCGAAATTGAAGGATACATTCGAGGGTTACTGACTGAGAATTCAAGAATTCTAATTCGAAATAGTCAGGAGTTCTTTGTATTTAAGTTTAGTAGAGTTGGAGATCATTGAAACTATTAGTCATCAAACTGGGGTTCAGGGTTCGATCCATCTAGGAAGGGGAAAAAACAGTATGAAGGGGAAAATTACTTCTTGACTCCAATTCAATCGAAATAAATCCCGTGATCAACTCCACATATGACCAGTACCATGCAACATTGTGTTATTTTAGAAACCATGCAGCTTTTTTTTAACTATCCATTAAAAACCTGTCATCACCATGTCAAATGGAAGTTCCATTTCCAGATGTCCTTTTGTGTAGAGATGTACCCAAAATGCACTGCATATTCCAATCGAGGCCTTACCAATGCCTTACCAAAGAGGATAGAATAACATTTCCTCTCTTGAATCCATACCTCTCTTTATACAAGACAATATCTTGCTGGCTCTGGTGTTGCTGCCTGGCACTGCGCTTGCTACCTTTAAGTTTGTTATCCACCAAAAGATCCTTTTCCAACAGGGATTCACTTAACACAGAGCACAGGATTTTAAGTCGAAATGCACACCTTACATTTTCCGCACTGAATCTCAACTGCTCTAAGCAGCCCAAAGCAACAATTGCACCTATAGCTGTTTATGGTTGACAATGCTTTGTGTCATTCACAACATAGAGACCTGCTGACAATACCCACTTCCAAATCGTGATAACAGATTCAATTGAAGTGGCCCCAACACGAACCCTGTGGCACCCCACAGAGTCCACATCAACAAACAACCATAACAACTAGCAACCATTTTTCCTATGGTACATACAAATGTGCCAACCCAGCCAACAGACCTAGGAGGTGTATAAGACACTGTGTAGTTCTTTAAAAATTTTAAATGCCATTCCTTTCTTTCCATTTCCCTCTTTACTTAGAATTAAGGCACAGAGTGTGGACTTTTTTTTTTTAAACATTTATTCACAAGGGTAAAATGATTAATATACTGGTTATATCAGTTCCACTACTAAACTAATTAATGTCAGGGTAATTAAAGTCCCCCATAATCAGAACATGGCCATGCCATGCTAATTCACTTCCTCCATGCTAGCATTTTGTGGCTGTAGCAGCACCAACAATAACTTTAACCCCACCTGTTGCCAAAATTCCACCCATATTGTCTCGCATCTCACCATCAATATCGACAGTTATATCTATTTTTTTATTAATTTGACTTTAACTTTTTTTATATTATGTCTAAACAAGACGTATAATTTTAAAATGTACAGCCCATCATGGAATTTTTAACCATGTTTCTCTCTAGACCCCATTAAATCTACTTTCCAGTCAAAGCCTTCATCTCCAATTCTCCTGTTTTTTCAGTTAGACTTCTGCATTTGTATGCAATTATCCTGATCTTGTAATATCTTTACGCACATTAATACACATTCTCTAGCCTCTATTAACTACCCTTCCTCCCAACCACTCACCACTGGCAACTATACCCTGCTTAACCCCTGTACTATCTACCTCAATGAGATTGACAGTAACCATCCCCACCCAATGTAGTTTAAATCTACTCCAACCTTCTAGCCATCTTTCCCCATCGTGAATTAGAGGACAGAAATTTTACCATCTATTTTCAGTTCTAAAAAAACTTTTACTTCCATTTATTACTGCACTAATCTGGATGTTTCCCTGAAGTTGCTATATCCGCACATCCCTCTGTCAGTCATGGCCATGATTTCTGACATCATAAGCCAATGATTTACTTGACTCCTGTACATGGTTGCCTAAAGCATTCTGACTTAATAAATCAGGGAGACAGTGCAGTGTTTGTAACACTTCTATTGAATTTTTCAACTGTAAATGAAGTGGCTGGAAGTGTTTTAGCACTGCAAAACAGGAGGGTGAATGTTTATTTATTTAGAGAGGACTTGCCCTTTCATTTCGCATTTCTTTATTAAAGGTATCTCCACCTGAATAAACTTTTCTGTGTAGTTTGCCCACCCCCAAACCACCAGTTCGTTTTGTAGAAAAAGCATCACAAATGTAATTACACTCCTTCATTTCTCCAGCGCTTGATCCAGACCCTCTGCTTGCTGGAAGTTGCAAGCAGGAACCAGACCAGCAGCCGTGTCTGTGATTTACTGAGAGGCAGCCAATCACAGATGTGGCTGCCCAATGCAGAGAGCCGAGGAAGAAGGAGTGTAAGTACATTTATGCTACTTCTTTTACAAAACAAACTTGGTGGTTATGGATGGGCTACACTACAACAAAAGGTAGCCAGGTGGTGGATCAAGGAGCCGAATGGATTCGGAGAGGGGGGGAGGGACTCCCTGCGCATGTCACAATACTTACTGAGGACAAGAAAGCAGCAGGGACCGGATGACCTCACACTGACAGCTCCTACTCTTTAGACAGACCTGCAGGAGATCCATAAGGAGCAAGATGTAAGGGAAAGGATTTTGAAAATACACAGTGGGGTCAGTAGTGGGTTAATTTTAGTTTTTGGGGGTTGACATGCCCTTTAATTCAGAGTTGAAGGAAGCAGCAACGTTTAAAGGGTATCTCCACTTGTATAAACAAATTTTTGCCAATTAGTTTTATTGAATTTGGGAGGTAAAGGAGCTGTGTCTTACCTCCTGTTCTATTTCAAGTGGAGATTCCCTTAACTATTTTCTTAACTGCTTACTCTTCAGAACATAACAGATTTCTCCACATTTTATATATCAGTCTTTTCTACCTGCCCACTTTCTATACCATCACTTAATTGAAGCCTGATTCAGCTACGCTTTCAAATTTCAATAAACCTAGATTAAGAAAAAAATCTTTCACGTTGGATATCAATTGTAACCGTGCTTTATGGCATTCAATTACAAGTGCCTCTGATTGAGCTTCAAAACTGACTTACCTCAAGGCGGATACTTCAATAGAACACAAGCCGATTGAAGGAGTCTACGCCCTTGCTTGCAATCCAAACCATTCTCGTGATGGTTTCACAAATATCATATACCCGAAGAGTTTCACTCATATACTTTTCAAGCAAGTCCTTGGATATTTGACAGCCCAAACAGTTCCTATAGGTTTAGGAAAATGAGGATTGTTTGCTGATTTCCTTTATTGAGGAATTTAGAGAGGCCATCTTGTTCAAGCATCCTTTTGTAAGCTGATATATACCCTTTACCATACAGCTTAGCATTTTTCTTACAATATTGGAGTGTAAAAATTGTTTCTTTTATAGATGAGGGGTACTACGTGTTCAAACACGTCAAGAACATATTATAGGTAAATAAAGTCATGCTGAATCTGACTAGAGATGTCGGAACTTCAGTAAAAGTTCAGAAGTTCGGAAAACACCCTTACAAAGTCAATGGGGGGAAATAGTTTGAAAAGTTCGGAAAAATTACAGGTAAAAATAACAATTGTAACTTGTCTATAATGGCTGTGGCACTGGGAACTGGTCTGGGGAACATTTACATATTACCAAAACTTTGTTTTCCCTCACAGTAGGCAATTGTTGGGTTTCATACTATATTTGAGGGTATGGCCAATTCGAGGTACCGCAATACATTTGCGGGTTATGGCCAAATTTGTGAGGTTACCGAACTACATTTGAGGGTTTGGCCAATTTTAAGGTTTACCGAACAATACATTGAATGTTTGGCCAATTTGAGGGTTTACCAAAAATACATAAGGATACGCCATTGAGGGTTCCGTAACATAATTTGAATTTTATGGCAATTTGGGGTACCAAAATACATTAGGGATTACGGCCAATTTGAGGTTACCGAATAATACTTTGAATGTTATGGCAATTTGAGGGTTACCGAACAATACATTTGAGGGTTATGGCCCAATTTGAGGGTTACCGAACAATACATTTGAGGTTATGGCCATTCGAGGTAACTGAATGATACAATCGAGAGTTACCAATCGACACTTAAATTCGAGAGTTACCAACTCAAACACTACATTTGAGGGCTACTGAATTGACCTATATATCAAGGGTTACCGAACTCAAACATTCGAGGATTACCGAAACGATACATTTAAGGGTTACAGAAATCAACCGCTACCTTCGGGGGTTAACCGAAAAATATATATCTAACTTGAGAGTTACAGAAATCGAAGGATATATTAGAGGGTTACCAAATTCAAATGTTACATTCGAGGTTTACTGATTCCAAAAGTCTGCAAGTTCAGAAAACCCAAACTAGTTCAAAGTTCGGATAGAGTTTGGATGTTAGAGTTCGTCCAACTCATAAAGCCTCTTAAACCATCCTCCATTATTGTTGTAGTGTTGTGGGCATATATATTATATTATATAGGGGAAAGTGCCACAAGCAACTAGAACATACATGAACATTGCTTTATACTTTATTAATTAAAGGGCATGTCCACCCCCAAAACTAGAATCCCCCCCGCCCCCCACTAATGGCCCCATCATGTGTTTATAAAATCCTTACCTCATCCCAGCTCCATATGGTTCTCCTGTAGTCCCCCCCCAAAGTCCCAAAAACTGCCTACCAGAGGATAGCAAGTCCATATAGGACTCGCCTCCTGTCTCGCCTCCGGAGAAGTTTGGCATGCGTCTGCAGCCCTTCTCCCCCTCCCCATCCCCCTCCTCTCCCTCCCCATTAGGGGATTCCCTCCGCCCTAGCTTAAAATGCTTTTTATATAATATTCCCCCTGTCCCCAGCCCCAACGCTCTATTTGTTTTTTATAGAAGTGCCCAAAACCTTACTTCTTCCTTTCCTCTCCTTCCTCTGCCGCACTGAACTCCCGGCAGCCCGTCGTCGATTGGCTGCTGCTCACAATCACAGACGAGACTGCTGGTCCCGCCCCTCGGCTGGCATTTTACTCGTGAGCAGGGACCTGGCAGCGCGGCGGAGGAAAGAGGTAAGGTAAGTAAGTTTGGGGCACTTCTAATAATAAAATATAGCGGTTGGGGCTGGGGGACGGGGAATATTATATCAAAAATGTTTTTTGGAGGGTGGACATGCCTTTAAATGGAACAATCATTTTTGTCTCTACACAATGTAACAATTAAGGACTGGAAGACAGGTATTTGCAAGATTTTGAATGCCAGCAGAAGGACCTTCCCTTTAAACTCCTCTGTTTCTTGTATTACCGCTGTGGAAAACCTTTATTTTGCTACCACCCCCCATAGACTTGAATGGAGCTTGCATAACCAAAAAAAAACTACAAAACATTAAGAAAATATCAATCGAATGGCTTTAGGTATGTGTTTACTTAAATTAATGGGGAATCATCAGAAGACATTGCTATCTTCTTTAAATTAAACAGATAATCAGTATAGGCAATCCACCCCCAACAAAAAATGGCAACCATATTGCGCAGGGCGGTGGGGTTTTCACTTCGTGGGTTCCCCTTGGGGGGTTGCCTGCCCTTAGTTTATTGATTTTTGCCATTGTTAGATTTTGGCCATTCCTTAAAGATGCTATTGTAGCTTTCAGTCATTTCCCATGACATAATTTTGTTAATATACCTGTTTTATTGTCATAAGAAATAGTCTCCTATAGTTTCCTCATGGCTGTTTGCATCTGTTTATGTGGAGGAAGCTACTGTCTATATACACCCAGTGAGGAAACCCCTTGTCTATTATACACCCCGTGTAGAAAGCCCCTTGATCTATTATACACACCCAGTGAGGAAGCCCCTTGTCTATTATTAAACATTCCCCCGTGTAGAAGATCCCTTGGTCTATTACACCCAGTGGAGGAAGTCCCTTGTCTATTATACAACCTGTGGCGCAAACCCCTCATCTATTATACACCCACTGTAGGAAGTCCCTTGTCTATTATACACCCAGTGGAGGAAGTCCCTTGTCTATTATACACCCCGTGTAGGAAGACCCTCCTTCTATTATACACCCTTGCGCAAACCCCTCATCTATATCACCCACTGTAGGAAGACCCTTGTCATTATAACACACCCAGTGGAGGAAGCCCCCTTGCTATTATACACCCAGTGTAGGAAGCCCCTCCTTCTGTTATACACCCAGTGAGCAAGCCCTTGTCTTTTTTACACCCAGTGGAGGAAACCCCTTGTCTATTATAACATCCAGTGGAGGAACCTCTCCCTCATTATACACCCGTGGAGGAAACCCCTTGTCTTACTATACACCCAGTGGAGGAAGCCCCTTGTCTATTATACAACCACGTGGAAAAAGACCCTCCTCTATTATAATACACACCCTGGAGGAAGCCCCTTGTCTATTATACACCCAGTGTAGAGCCCCCCTTCTATTTACACTAAACCCAGTTGGAGGAAGCCCATTGCTATTATACACCCAGTGTAGGAACAGCCCCTGTCTATTATACACCCAGTGTAGGAAGCACCTTGTCTATTATACACAACGTGTAGGAAGCCCCTCCTTCTATAATACAACCCAGTGGAAGAAGCCCATTGTCTATTTACACCCATGTAGGAACTCCTTGTCTATTATACACCCAGTGGTAGGAACCCCTCCTTCTATATACACCAGTGGAGGAATCCATTGTCTATTATACACCCATTGGATGAGCCCCTTGTATATATATCCAGTGGAGGAAGCCCCTTCTTCTATTATACAACACCCAGTGGAGGAAGCCCCTTGTCATTGTACCCCCAGTGGAGGAACCCCTTGTCTATTAAACACCCCAGTGGAGAAACCCATCCTCTATTACACACCAGTGGAGGAACCCCCCTCCTCTATTATACCCCCAGTGGGAAACCCTCGTCTTTAAACAACCATTGGAGCAAACCCCTTGTCTATTTATCACCCAGTGGAGCAAACCCCTCGTCTATTATGCACCCAGTGGAGGAGCCCCTTGTCTATATACACCCAGGGGAGGAAGCCCCTAGTCTATTATAACATATACACCCAGTGGGGAAGCCCCTCATCTATTAACACCCAGGAGGAAGCCCCCTCCTCTATTATACACCCGTGGAGGAAACCATTTGTCTATTAACACCCAGTGGTGATGAAAACCCCTCCTCTATTACACACCCATTGGAGGAAACACCCCCCTCTATTATCACCAGTGGAGGATCCCTTTGTCTATTATACATCCAGGGGGAGAAGCCCCTCCTTATTATACACCCAGACCAGTGGAGGAAACCCACCCCTCGTCTATTATACACCCATGTGAGAAAGCCCCTTGTCTATTATACACCAGGAGAAGCCCCTTTTCTATTATACACCCAGTGGGGAAGTCCCTCCTTCTATTATACACCACACCCATGTAGGAAGCCCCTTGTCTATTATACACCCAGTGAGGAGTCCCTCCTTCTATTTACACCCGTGGCGGAGCCCCTTGTCTATTATCCACCAAGTGGAGGAAGCCCCTTGTCTATTATAAACCCAGTGGAGAAGCCCCCAGAAATTAGAACACCGTACTGACAAGTTATGTTTATTAAATGAATTCAGTCTATACGTCACAAATCAAAAATATCAATCCATCTATCTATACGTCACAAAATCAAAAACTACATCCATCCTATCTATCAATTTCTAATTCTAATCTATCTAGTCATCTATCTACCATCTATCTATCATCATCTATCTATTGGAGGTCATCTTCTATCTATCTCTATCTATCTATCTTTCTCAATGTCTCAATCTGTATCCATCTATCTATTATCTATCATCTATCTATCTATTTATCTATCTATCTATCTATCTATCTATCTATCTATCTGTCTGTCTATCTATCTATCTGTCTGTCATCTATCTATCTATCTATCTATATATATATATATATATATATATATATATATATGTCTCTCTGTCTATCTATCTATCTATCTATCTATCTATCTATCTGTCTATCTGTCGGTCTGTCTTTATTATCTATCTGTCTATCTATCTGTCTGTTGCTGTCTTCTGTCTGTCTGTCTGTCTGCCCGCCATCCGTCTGTCTGTCTCCAATCTCTACTATCTATCTATCTATCTATCTATCTGTCTCAATCGGTATCTATTATCTATCTATCTACTATCTATCTATCTATCGAAGGGAGAAAGTGTCTCACACAGCAGCAGCCACACCACCCAGCAGTGTTAGGAAGATATGTTAAAGAGTTGTATATTATATATATTACATATATTATTATGTAAATGAATCCCTACTTCTATTATACACCCAGTGGTGGAAGCCCCTTGTCTATAGATAATACACCAGTGAGGAAGCCCCTTGTCTATTATACCCCAGTGGAGGAAGCCCCTTGTCTATTATACACCAAGTGGGAGGAAGCCCCTTGTCTATTATACACCAGTGGAGGAACCCCTTGTCTATTATACACCCAGTGGAGGAACCCTTGTCTATTATACACCCAGTGGAGGAAGCCCCTTGTCTATTATCACCCGTGGAGGAAGTCCCCTTTCTCTATTATACACCCAGTGGAGGAAGCCCCTTGTCTATTATACCCCCGTGGAGGAAGCCCCTTGTCTATTATACACCCAGTGGAGAAGCCCCTTGTCTATTATACACCCAGTGGAGGAAGCCCCTTGTCTATTTACACCAAGTGGAGGAAACCCCTTGTCTATTATACACCAAGTGGAGGAGCCCTTGTCTATTATACACCCAGTGGAGGAAACCCCTGTCTATTATACACCAAGTGGGAGCCCCTTGTCTATTATCACCCAGTGAGGAAGCCCCTTGTCTATTATACACCCAGTGGAGGAAGCCCCTTGTCTATTATACACCCAGTGGAGGAAACCCCTTGTCTATTATACACCCAGTGGAGGAAACCCCTTGTCTATTATACACCAGTGGAGGAAGCCCCTTGTCTATTATACACCAAGTGGAGGAAGCCCCTTGTCTATTATACACCCAAGTGGAGGAAGCCCCCTTGTCTATTATACACCAGTGGAGGACCCCTTGTCTATTATACCCCAGTGGAGGAAACCCCTTGTCCTATTAACAACCCGTGAGGAACCCCTTGTCTTTATACACCAGGGAAGCCCCTCAGAAATTAAAACACCTACTGACAAGTTATATTTTAAATGAATTCAGTCTATACGTCACAAAATCAAACACACAATCCATAGAACCAATAATTTATATATTAATAATATAGTTATAGAGATATGTTGGATTCGTTAGATATAAGTTGCTTTGCTATTCTAGGTACACAGTCCTGTTGACAGAAAAAAACAAGGTTTAAAAGATAACACCTGCACAGAGCAGCCTTGCCACATGTTCACTGTGCAAATATATACAGGGAGATGTAATAAAAGTTCTTCTCTTAAAAATGGTGATAAGTTTGTCCCTAACCAATCAGTGTTATTTTCCATTTGAAAGCTAACATCTTATTTGTTGGGCAGACTTAGCACCATTTTTAACGATAAGAACTTTTATTAACATGCCCTGTTGGAGTCCTTGTTTCAACACAATTGTCCGTTCTGTGAGACACCTGTTGAGTAAGAACTGGGATTTTATCTTACAAGACATCCTCATCCAAAATAAACGCCCGTGTATACACTATGGACTCTATATTTAAATTACACCAATCTGCTGAATAGGACAACATTATTGCCTAAATGTAAACTACAACCTCTTACTAGGATCTCCCAAACATGTCAAAAGATTATTAATACAACCCCAAATATAATGAGTCTATCTGTCTGTGTCTATCCATCTATCTATCTATCTATCTATCTATCTATCTATCTATCTATCTATCTATCTATCTATCTCAATATGTCTCAATCTATATCTATCTATCTATCTATCTATCTATCATCTATCTACCTATCTATCTATCTCTATCTATCTATCTTCTCATCTATCTATCTATCTATCTATCTATCTATCTATCTATCTATCTATCTATCTATCTATCTATCTATATTTCTCCCTCGAAAGGAGATGCGGCGAAAAAGACGGGGTCGCGGCGAGGGGGCAGGATAGAGAGATAAATAATCATATAAGATAAATAATCTCGTATCCTAGCTCGATCCGAATAAATCGATATACTCACTCGAATCGCATCGATAGATAGACATCATCATAGAGATAATAGATCATCAGCTAGATAGCTCATCGATTGATAAGACTAGATCGAGTCCTAGCTTAATAGGATGAGATTACAGATAATAATTATATCGCTTGATATCCTAGATCGATCGCTAGATAGATAGCTCGATACGCTCCATCGATAGTATAGATAGATTTCCGCTCGTCGCTCGCTGCCTCGCTCGCTGTCTACCGCTTCCCTCCCTCTCTCGCTGCTCGCTCGCCCTCTCGCTCTGCTCGCTCGCTCACTCGCTCCCTCCGCTCGCTTCTCTCTTCCTCTCGCTCGCTCGCTGCTCCCTCGCTCGCTGCTCGCTCGCTCGCTGCTAGCTCGCTCGCTCCCTCGCTCGCTCGCTTCTCGCCTCGCTCGCTGCTCGCTCGCTGCTCGCTCGCTCCGCTCGCTCCCTCGCTCGCTCCTCGCTGCTCGCTTCGCTCGCTCGCTCGCTCGCTCGCCCATCGCTCGCTCCGCTGCTCGCTCGCTCGCTCCCTCCCGGTCGCTCGCTCGCTCGCTGCTCGCTCGCTCTCCGCTTCTCCTCGCTCGCTCGCTCGCTGCCCGCGCTCGTCGCTCCGCTCGCTCGGCTCTGCTCTCCTCCTCGCCTCGCTCGGCTCGCTCCGCTCGCATGCTCGGCTTCGCTCGGTCGCGCCTACTCTTCGCGCCGCTCGCTCCTCGCTCTCGCCCACTGATTAGATAGATAGATATGATATAGATAATGATAGGTGAATAGAGAATAGATAGATAGATAGGATATAGTCAGTACGATAATGATAGGTATAGATAATAATAGCTAGATAGATAGATATAGATAGACATTTGATAGATATAGTGATGATAGATAGATAGATATATAGGTCAAGATGATAGATAGGATATTAATGATAGAAATAGAGATAGATGACAGATAGATAGAGATAGATAATAGATATGATGAACAATGATAGATAGTAGTAGATAGATGATATAATAGATAGATATGGTAGAAGATTAGATATATAGGTACATGATAATACGATTGAGATCAGTATTAGAAGATAGATAAGATAGATAGATGATGATAGCTAGAGATCGCATCCTCGCCTTCGCTGCTCTCGCTCTCTCGCCTCCCTCGCTCTCGCCCCTCGGCTCGATCGCTGCTCTCGCTCGCTCCTCGCTCGCTCCTCGCTCGCTCGCTCGCTAGCGCTCGCTCCCTCGCTCTCTGCCCGCTCGCTCTGCTCGCTCGCTCGCTCGCTCTCCTCGCGCTCGCTCCTCGCTCGCTGCTCGCTCGCTCGCTCGTCGCTCGCTCGCTCGCTCGCGCTCGCTCCCGCTCGCTCGCTCGCTCCGTCACTCGCTCGCGTCCTCTCGCTCCGCCTCGCTCGCCCCTCCGCGCCTCGATCGCTCGCTGTTCCCCGCTCGCTCCGCTCGCTCCGTCGCTCTCTCTCGCCGCTCGCTCGCTCGCTCCTCTCGCTACCCCTCGCCTCCGCTCGCTCGCCCCTCCCTGCTGCTCGCTCGCTCGCTCTCGCTCGCCTCCTCGCCGCTCTCGCACTCGCTCGCTCGCGTCTCGCCGCTCGCTCCTCGCTCCTCGCCTGCCTCGCTCGCTCGCTCGCCTGTCCGCTCCTTTCGCCTAGCTCCTCGCTCGCTCGCTCGGTCGCGCCTCCTCGCGCGCTCGCCTCCTCGCTGCTCGTCGCTCGCTCGGTCCGCTCGCCGCGCGCTCGCTCGCTCGGCCCTCGCTCGCGCGCTGCTCGCCTCGCTCGCTCCCTCGCCTCGCTGCTCCTCCTCCGCTCGCTCGCTCGCTCGCTCGCTCGCTCGCTCTCTCGCATCGCTCGCTCGCTCGCTTCGCTCGCTCTCTCTCGCTCCTCGCTCGCTCGCTCCCGCTCCCCCCTCGCTCGCTCGGCTCGTCGATCGCTCGCTCGTCTGCTCGCTCGCTCGCTCGCTCGCCGCTCGCTCCTCGCTCGCTCGCCCTCCCTCGCTCCTCTCGCTCCGCTCGCTCTCGCTCCTCAGCTCGCTCGCTCGCCCTCGCTCCTCGCTTCGCATCGCTCGCCTCTCTCGCGCTCTCGCTCGCTCGCTCGCCCCTCGCTCGCTCGCTCGCTGCTGCTCGCTCGCACTGCTCCTCGCGCTCGCCTCCTCGCTCGCCCTCGCTCCGCGCTTCCTCGCTCTCCTCGCTCGCCCTCGCTCGCTCGCCACGCTCGCTCCTCGCGCTCGCTCCTCGCTCTCTCCTCGCTCGCGTCCTCGCTCGCTCGCTCGCGCTCCTCTCCTCGCTCTCTGCCTCGCTGTCGCTGCGCGCGCTCGCTCGCGGCTCGCCTCCGCGCTCGCTGCGCGCTCGCTCGCTCCGCTCGCCGCTCGCTCCTCGCTCTGCTCGCTCCCGCTCGCTCGTCGCCTCGCTCGGCGCTCCTCGCTCGCTCCTCGCCCCCTCGCTCCTCGCTCGCTGCTCGCTGCTCCGCTCCGCTCGCTCGCTCCGCTCCCTCGCTCGCTCGCTCTCTCTCCGCTCCTCGCTCGCTCGCTCGCTCGCCCCTCGCTCGCTCGCTCGCTCCTCGCTCGCTTCCTCGCCGTTCTCCTCCTCCCTCGCCTGCTCCTCGCTCGCGCTCGCTCCTCGCTCGCTGCTCGCTTCTCTCTCATCGTCTCGACCTGCTCGCGCTCGCTACCTCGCTAGCCGCTCGCTCGCTCTCTCGCTCGCTCGCTCGCTCGCGCTCCCTCGCCTCGCTCCGCTCGCCCCCGCTCGCTCGCTCGCTGCTCGCTCGCTCGCTCGCTCGCGCTCGTCCTCGCTCGCTCCTCGCTCTCTCGCTCGCTCGCTCCTCTCCTCTCTCTCGCCCTCGGCTCACTCCCCCATCTCTCTCTCGGCTCGCTCCGCTCTACGCTCGCCCTCCTCGCTCCTCCTGCCGCTCCCTCGCTCGCTTCCTCGCTCTCGCGCTCGCTCCCTCGCTCCTGCTCCTCGCTTCGCTCGCTCTCTCGCGCTCGCTGCCTCGCTCGCTCCTCTAGCTCGCTCGCTCGCTCGTCGCGCCTCTCTCGCGCGCTCGCTACCTCGCGGCGCTCGCTCGCTCGGCATCCTCGCTCGCTCGCTTCGCTGCTCGGTGCCGCTTCTCGCTCGCTGCTCGCTGCTCGCTCGCTCGCATGCGCTCGCTCCTCCCTCGCTGCGCTCGCTCGCTCGCTCGCTCGCTCGTCGCTCGCTCGCCTCGCTCGCTGCTCGCTAGCTCTACGCCTCCGCTTCGCTCTCGCTCGCCTTCCTGCGACTCGCGCTCCTCGCTCTCTCGCTCGCCCCTCGCTCGCTCGCTCGCTCCTTCGCTCGCTGCTCGCTTCCGCTCGCTCGCTCGCGCTAGCTCCCATCGCTCGCTCCTCGCTCGCTCGCCGCTCGCTCGCTCTCTGCGTCCTCGCTCGCTTCGCTCGCCCCTCGCTCGCTCGCTCGCTCGCTCGCTCGCTCGCGCTCCTCGCTCCTCGACTCGCCCCTGCTCGCTCGCTCGCTGCTCTCTCGCTCGCACCCCGCCCCCCCTCGCTCGCGCTCGCTCCTCGCCTCGCCTCGCTCTCGCTCCTCGCTCGCTCGCTCGCCCCTCGCATCGCATCGCTCGCTCTCTTTTGCTTCGCTCCTCGCTCGCTCCTCGCTCGCATATCGCTCGCTCCGCTCGCTTCGCGCTCGCTCCTCGCTCGCTGCTCCTCGCTGCTCCCTCCCCTCGCGCTCGCTCCTCGCTCGCTGCTCGCCTCCGCTCGCTCGCTCGCGCCGCTCCTCGCTCGCTCTCGTCCGCTCGATCGCGCGCTCGCTCGCGCTCCTCGCTCGCTCGCCGCCCTCCCTCGCTCGCTCGCTGCTCTCTCGTCGCTAGCTCCGCTCGCTCCTCGCTACCGCTCGCCTCTCTCTCGCTCCTCGCCTTCTAGCTCGCTCGCCCCTCCCGCTCGCTCGTCCTGCTCTCTCGCTCGCCTCCGCGCTCGCTCTCGCCATGCCGGACTCGCCTCGCTTCCCCGCTCTCGCCGCCGCTCCTCGCTCGCTCTCGCTCGCTCGCTCTCTCGCTCGCTCGCTCGCTCGCCGCCTCGCTCTGCTCGCTCGCTCGCTCGCTCGCTCCGATCGATAGATAGCTAGATAGACACTAGAATATGTAGAGACATAATAACTCGAGAGATAGCTAATAATCGATGATCATAGGTCGATCCGCTACGCTAGATCAGATAGATAGGCCGCTCAGATGAGATCGCTGCCCCGGCTTGCATTCGCTGCTCGCGCTCGCTCCTCGCTCGCTCGCTCGCTCTCTCGCTCGCCTCGCTCGCTCGCTCGCTCGCCTAGATCGCTCGATCGCGATCCTCGCTGCATCGCTAGCCCTCGCTCGCTCGCTCTCTAGCTAGCTCGCTCGCTCTCGCTCGCTCGCGTCGCTCGCCTCGCGCTCGCTCCTCGCTCCTCCTCCCTTCGCTCGACTCGCTCTCTTCGCTCGCTCTGCTCCTCGGCTCGCTCGCTCGACCCTCGCTTCGCTCGCTCGCTCTCGCTAGCTCAATAGAGTACGCATAGAGAGAAGAGAGAGGAGAGACGAGTAGAGAGATAGATAGAGAGATTAAGATAGATAGATCGATAGATAGAGATAAATTGGATCTTGAACCTCTCCACATACATGGTGGGGTTAGACTTTCCCTTTGTAAAGGACATGGCCTGCATGTACACACAGTTGCCTGAAGGAGGGAGGGGGGGTGGCCAGTGACACACAGAGAATGGATTAAAGATCAATATGGGGCCCTCAGCAGGGCACAACATTTGGGACCACCTTTTTGTTGTTTTGCTATCGATATTGGGTAGACTATATATTGTTTTACTACTCTTGCTTTCTGAAACACTGGGCCCCAGAGTTTCCTGTGCCCGAGGCAGGTGTCTCGGGTTACCTTGTGGATAATCCATGTAATCGCCCAATGCAATTTCCAACTTGGAAACCAGCTAATGTTCTGTTACTGAGCGAGGCTACACAAGCTACTAGATCTGTCACAGAACATTAGACCAATGGTGGAGAGGGGAGATGGGGGAGGAGAGACAGTCAGGTGCAAGGAGGGAGGGAGGAGGTTTGAAAATCATTCATTCAGAAAATCTGCAAGAAAAGGATTTCATGAGACTGCACAGAGAGTGAGAGACTGCAGGGACAGGCTGAGACTGGCACGAGGATAGACTGCAGGGACAGTGCGGAGCTTGCCACAGAGAAGTGAGAGACTTCTGCAGGGACAGGCTGAGACTGCACAGAGTGTGAGAGACTGCAGGGACAGGCTGAGACTGCACAGAGCAGTTGAGAGACTGCAGGGACAGGCTGAGACTGCACAGAGAGTGAGAGACTGCAGGGAACAAGGCTGTCAGACTGCACAGAGAGTGAGAGCCAGCATGGACAGCTGAGACCTGCACAGAGAGGTGAGTGGGCCTGAAGGAAGAGAAAAATACACAGATTTTGTAAGGGTGACTGCATTGCTTGAACAGAGATGTCTCTTTCTGATATTCGTCGTGTCCTTATAAGTGACAGCCTGGCTCCGGCCTGTGCCCAAATCTTACGCACCCAGGGGGGAATCGAAGTGACAGAATCACCAGGACTGACCCATGAACAGCTCATCTCACATATTCAGGTAGGAGATGCCTGGGGTGGGGGGTAAATGGTTGTGGTCTGTGTCTGGGGGTGATGATCTGGGGTGGGGGGTAAGGGTGTTGGTCTGTCCCCTGGGGTGATGAATCCTCGTGGGTGGGGGTAAATGGTTTGTGGTCTGTTCTGGGGGTGATGATCGGGGTGTGGGGTAAATGTTGGGTCTGTCTGGGGGGATACTGGGGTGTGGGGGTAAAATGGTTGTGGTCTGTCTGGGGGTGATGATCTGCGGTGGGGGGTAATGGTTTGTGAGTACTGTCTGGGCGGTGATGATTCACTGGGTGTGGGGGGTAAATTGGTTTGTGGGGTCTGTCTGGGGGTGATGCAATCTGCGTTGGGGGCTCAAATAGTTGTGGTCTGTCTGGGGGTGATGATCTGGGGTGGGGGGTAAATGTTGTGGTCTGTCTGGGGGTGATGATCTGGGGTGGGGGGGGTAAATGGTTGTGGTCTGTCTGGGGGTGATGATCTGGGTGGGGGGTAAATGGTTGTGGGTCCTGTCCTGGGGGTGTGATTGTGGTGGGGGGTAAATGGTATGTGTTCCTGTACTGGGGGTGATGATCATTGGAGTGGGGGTAAATGGTTTAGGTCTGGTCTGGGGGTGATGAATCTTGCGTGTGGGTGGTAAATGGTGTGTGGTCTGTCTGTGGTGGGTTGATGACTGGGGTGGGGGTAAATCGGTTGTAGGGTCTGGTCTGGGCGTGCGAGATCTGCGTGGGGGGTACACTGTTTGTGGTCCTAGTCTGGGGGGTGATTGATCCGAGTGGTAGTTAGGGGGTAAATTGTGTTTGTGGAATCCTGTCTCTGGGGCAGTAGATGAATTCTCAGGGGTGGGCAGGCGGGTAAATGGTTGTGGTCTGTCTGGGGGTGATGATCTGGGGTGGGGGGTAAATGGTTGTGGTCTGTCTGGGGGTGATGATCTGGGGTGGGGGGTAAATGGTTGTGGTCTGTCTGGGGGTGAGATCTGTGGGTGTGGGGTCATGGTTGTGGATCTCTATCTCTCTAGGGGTGTATGATCTGGGGTTCAGGGGTAAATAGTTGTGGTCTCGCCATTGGGGGTGTGCCTACCTGGGGGTGAGGGTAGTAGGATAGATGTTTACCACGCTGCAAACATGGTAAGGGTTCCCTAGGGGGGGGTTGTATAATCTTGTGAGTTCTGTAAATGGAACTATTGGGGGTCTAAGATACAAGAATTTGGAAAGGAGTTCTCTGCAAGCAGAAGAGTCCTGGACTCCTGACATGTTGTTGATGTACAAGTGACAGTCTGTACAGCACAATAGGAAGTTAGGACCCAAGTAAAACCCCTGAAGAAATAGAGGAATCATTCCCCTATGCATGCAAGGGCAGCAGGTCGGCTAATAACATCAAGCCTCACATGATCAGCTGTGACACGCTGGATTGGGAATTGGAACAAGTTCATTCATATTTGGGAAGGCTGAACTGCAAGAGCAAAGTGAGAGAGGTTCAGCATGCGAATTGAAGTGGAAGGAGGTGGTTCCGAGAGAGATGGCAGGCGGGAGGGCACTGGGGTGGGTTTTGGGTTACCTGATAGACCAATGGCCTGATTGTCTTTGACAAAAGGCCCATGAGAATGTTGATAAGGGTAGGAAGTAGAACAGGTGACAATGTGGGCAAAGCAGATGGTCCAGATAACGATTTACATATTGTATGTCATGGCTATAGATGGACCATACGTAAGGGACCGTACATTATTATATTGTTCTGTTGGATTATTGTTAGTGCCAACATCATTCGCTGCAGCCAAGCTTTAATACAATTACAGTATACAATTCACATCAGGCCCTGCCACCACGAAGAGTCTACCAATTACTAATCAACATTTATTAGACCCACATCCAACCTATCAGTCTTTATGATGGAGGGAAACCGTGGTAGTGCCTGGAGGAAACCCAACGACAAACAAACGGGGAGAAACATAATCACAAACTCTAAACTCCTGCAGATGTGTCCAAGGGTGGATGAACTACAGACATTATCAGCGGCGACAAGGCATTCAAGTTCTAACCACATGAGCAAGACCAAAATGGACAATACATTTAGGAACCGGACCATTGTTATACAATGTAGAGATTGGAACATACATTAAATGACCATAACTGTATACGAATGTATAAATGGACATACATTCAAGGACTCATAACATGTAATACAATTGTGTAAAGATGGACAATACATTGAAGGACCGGTCAAACCACATGTATAAACTCAATCGTTAGAAATGGACAACCTTAAGGACCAACACAGTATCAATGTAGAGATGGACCTACAGATAAGGGCCATACCTATTTATACAATGTAGAACAATGGACATACATTAATGACCATACATGTTACAATGATAGAGAGATGGACCATACATTAAGAAAGACCATACAGTAATACAATGTGAGATACATACCATTAAAGGACCGTACATGTATAACAAATGTAGAAGATTACATACCAACATTAAAGGACCGTACATTGATATACAATTTAGAGGATGGAACCATAACATTCAGAACTCATATCATTTATCTATCTATCTATCATTTATCTATCTATCTATCTATCTATCTATCTATCTATCTATCTATCATCTATCTACCTATCTATCTATCTATCTATCTATCTATCTATCTATCATCTATCTACCTATCTATCTATCCATCTATCTATCTATCCTCCTTATAGGTTGCGGTTGACTGTTTAGTCCATTTGTAGGAGGATGGCAGGTTATAAAGACCAATTGAACTGTTGTGTTTGAGTGATTTATTTGAGGAGTTGATATATATTAGAATTTGGTTGTGGTCTGACAGGTGTGATTGGGGAGCGACTATGAAGGTAATTATATTTGAAACGTCCATGTCTGTAATGGCGTAGTCTACCATACTACTGCCCACGTGGGAATTTAGGGTGTATCTCCTAAAGGAGTCTCCCTTGGTTCTTCCATTATTATGTGAAGTACTAGGCTTCTACATAGGTTCAGCAGTAGTTTCCCACTTTTATTTATTGTGATGTCATAGCTGTTTCTGTCACTTTGTATGTCATGGCAGTGAGTCTCTGCTCCAAAAATGTAACTATTGCCATCTGGGGTGAGGTCATCCTTCTCTCTGCCCGTTCTGGCATTCATGTCCCCATAGATTAGTAATTTTCCTAGGGTTTGGAAGTGTGCTGCCTGCTTTTGCAGTATCTCATAGCCCTCAGGATTATAGTATGGGGATTCTAATGGGGCAAAGTATATACATATAAGTATATATCAGTCTATCTATCATCTAACTATCTCTCTATCTATCCATCTATCCATCCATCTATCTATCTATCTATCTATCTATCTATCATTTATCTATCTATCTATCTATCTATCTATCTACTCTTATCTATCTATCATCTATCACTATCTATCGTCTATCTCTCTATCTCGTTCATATATCCATTTATCTATCCATGCTCTATCATTATCATTCTATCTATCTATCATCTTATCTACTATCTTCTATTAATCTATCTATACTATCTATCCATCTATCATTATTATATCTATCTCATCTCTATCCATCTAACTAATCTCTTCTAGATCTATCTATCTATCTCTATCCTATCTATCTATCATCGTTGATCTATCATTATGTCTAATATATCTATCTAGTATATCAGTCCTGTCAGTCTGATTCTGATCTACTATTATGTATTCGTCGTCTATTCACTATCAATCTATCTATCTATCTACTATCTATCTATCTAATCTGATCTATCATCATCAATGATATATCTACTTTGTCTGTCTTATCTTCTATCATCTAACATATCTATCAGCTTTCTGTATCTATTCTACTCTATCTATCTATCTATCTATCTATCTATCTGTCGTATTAGTCCTGTCTATCATAGTTGATCTATCTATGCTATATTCCTCTATCTCTATCTATCTATCTATCTATCTATCTCATCTAGCTACTATCTATCCATTCTACTATCTATCTATCTATCATTATCATCTCTATCTCTCTATCTTCTATCATCTTCTATCTATCTATACTATCTATCTATCTATCAGATATATCTATATCATAATCTTTATCTATCCTATTATCTATTATATCTATCTACTTATCTATCTATCTATCGTCTATTGACTTTGTATCTCTAGTATCTTATATGTCTGTCATCTATCTCGATCTTGTTCTATCATCTATTTGTTGGATTGGCAATTCTTGTTAAAGAATCGGGGGTTTTTGCGTATACATATATTAAAGGCATGAACATAAAATATTATGACTTATCTACATCCGGTTCCACACCTCCAAACCCGCGAGATTGTTATCCTTCATTTCACCAACATGATTGTCCGATATTTCAACCTATCATTCAGCGGGCCAATTGACAGTCAGCACAAAATAAGTAACATAGTCATCTTCTATAGGCAAAAAACAAACAATGGTTCTCGGCCCCATGAGGAATACAAGGTCGGCAGAAATTAACTGCCTATCTGACTGATACTTTATCCGGTTTGAAAAAGAAAAAAGTTCAATCAAAAATACAGTCATATTTTGCTTCAATGTGCACTGTGGTGTAAGTATTATGATTTTATGTCTTTTGCCCTTTTTGACATGTAATCTTACATACAGGCTAATGCAACTGTAAATGGCATCCAATTCACTGTAATCCACGTCTTCTTATCATTTGGAGCCCCAGAAATTGATTCCCCATCCTACATGTGGTGCTGCCATTTTGGTTCTTCTCCTTAAGGGTAGCTACACCTGTAAAACTAGTTTTCTAAGGTATGTAACTGGCAAGAACTCACTGTAACTTGCTGATAGGCTGTGGCATTTAATAAAGGTTTTTGTTCTGATAGCCTACCAATACCCTACCCTTTACTCAATGACGTGCATTGATCTTATAGCTTGGTTACATACTGCTTTGTACACACTCACACACATTACCTTAGGT
>CM033469.1:365627433-365765093 GCA_019447015.1 Hymenochirus boettgeri | reverse complement strand
TTATCTATCTATCTGTCTATCTGTCGGTCTGTCTCTATTATCTATCTGTCTATCTATCTATCTATCTATCTATCTATCTATCTATCTATCTAGCTAGCTAGCTATCGACGAAGCTAGCAGCGGGCGGGGCGGGCGGGCGGCGGGCGGGCGGGCGGGCGGGCGGGCGGTCCGGCGGCGGCGGGCGGGGCTGGCGGCGGGCCTGCCGCCGGTCGGCGGGCTAGCTGTCTCAATCTGTATCTAGCTAGCTAGCGAGCAAGGAGAAGGGGCGCACCCAGCAGCCGCCACACCCACAGGGGGGGATAAGAGAGGGCAGGGAGGGGGAGAGTAGAGAGAGGGACAGAGAGTGAGGAGGAAAGGAGGGGAGCCAGGGGCGGCGGAGGGGGGGGGCGGACAGGGGGGCAGGGGACGAAGGGGAGGTTGGGAGCCCCGATCGGAGCAGTTTATACAAACATTGCATTCATCACAAAAGGCAGTGGTCAAACACACATGTACTACACTAACATTGTACTTTCAGACTATACAAAGTTGTTTCAGTGAGTATAATGACCCTTTTAAGGTGCAGACCTGCTACGTAACATCTAGTATAACATCCCAGACCCAGCAGGGAAAGCCTTTAATAATGCTCTATACAAACCATCTTTGTATATTGTGTTCTCCACACGCGCAAGTAAAGTTTTATTTTACTTATCAATGTAGTCTTGCTGAGATATTCTTTAGGGCACATATGTGCCCCATGTAAATTACCTGACACAACTTAACCAGTAAAACATTAACGTTCATATATATGAAGCTTAGGAAGGACCACTTTCAAATTGTACTTTACCTTTAAGTTATATAAAGATGACCCAGAAATCAGAGGTGGTTTGACGTTAACCAGAGAAACCCGATAGATGGAGAAAAGTATCTAAACTGCAATGAATAAACTGACTATTCCCTTCTTTTCCCAAGGCGCCTACATAAGGACTCTGCGCTCCAGATGTGATATGCTGCATTTCACACCACTCAAATGACATCTGGGACTCTTTCGTGTTTATTTTTTCTGCAGTTGTGATTCTCCCGCTGCCATTTCTGCTGCATGACCTCATGTATCACAGCTGATGTAGAAATGATGTTTCTATTATAATTCACATGCGGCGGGAAAAAAGGTTATTTAAACTAATATCTTTAAATCTGGTGTGACCAAGCAGTCCCTTAGTAGAAGGACTATGTGTGCAGGACTCAGTGCTGTGGAGATACCAGTGCAGGGTTACAAATCCTACTTTAGCACACTCAGAAGCAATAACAAAAATAACCCACATCGTCTTTTTTCACACGTCTTTTTACACTCTTTTGCAGCCCTCACCTTCTGACACTCTTACTTTCATTAATGCGCTTTAGGATCTGCTGACTCCTTCAGAACTAAGGTAAAAGAAATCCGCATGCAAATCCCTTCACCCCAGGACAACTCTCTTCCCTCTGCCTGCCCCAACACCTGCAGGTCTGGAATCTTTAACCTGTTGCCCATTCTGAACGCACCAACCTTCTGTTGTTCTCGCCAATTACAACATGTCCCCTGGATCCCATAACCTCTTTCTTACTCTGCACTTAAATCCTTCCTCCTACACTTGCTCACATGTTTATTTTCTCCCTGACCTCATATTTTTCCTGCTGCCTTTAAACATGCTTGTGACAAACTTCTTCTTATAAAACCCTTTTTCGACCCTACCTGTATCTCTAACTACCTCTCTAGTCTCTATCTCCCTTTTACTCTTTGCATCAAAAGTCTTAGAATGTCTTGTCTTTTAACCCACTGCAGTCATGCTCTCGACCAGATCATTCATCTGAAACATCCCTCTGCAAGTTCACAAGTAATCTGCAAACTGCTAAAGCCAAGTGCCAGTTCTCGGTCTTCATTCTCCTCGGCCTATCAGCTGCCTTTGATACTCTTGACTATGTTTCGAGGGCAACCACTCCCCTTTATCAAGCCAGCAGCATTATGGACATTCATTAACTGATTCATTTTTGTGAGTGCTGTTATGCTGCTGGCTTGATAAATGGGAATGGTTGCCTCCAAAACATAGCCTGGCTAGGGAATAGAATTTGTTTCATTTTGAAAAAGAGTGCAGTGCAGTGTGCTTGAACATTATAAATATCCATCATGATGATGACGGCCTAACTTGTGACCGAAACACGTAGAATGGTGTTTTGTGTTTTCTAGCACAATAATATGTCTTCACTAAGACCCTGGAGTGATCCACTTGTACCTGTTATTCTTTATATTATCCTTTATGGTTGATTGAATATTACAGATATACCATGACCTGGATGAATGAATATTACAGATATACCATGACCTGGATGGATGAATATTATAAATATACCATGACCTGGATGGATGAATATTACAGATATACCATGACCTGGATAAATGAATATTACAGATATACCATGACCTGGATGAATGAATATTACAGATATACCATGACCTGGATGAATGAATATTACAGATATACCATGTCCTGGATGGATAACTATTACAGATATACCATGACCTGGATGAATATTACAGATATACCATGACCTGGATGAATGAATATTACAGATATACCATGACCTGGATGAATAAATATTACAGATATACCATGACCTGGATGAATGATATTACAGATATACCATGACCAGGATGAATGAATATTACAGATATACCATGACCTGGATGAATGAATATTACAGATATACCATGACCGGATGGATGAATATTACAGATATACCATGACCTGGATGATGAAATATTACAGATATACCATACCCTGGATGATGAATATTACAGATATACCATGACCTGGATGAATGAATATTACAGATATACCCATGACCTGGATGAATGAATATTACAGATATACCATGACCTGGATGATGAATATTACAGATATCAACCACTGACCTGGATGAACTATTCGATATACCATGACCTGGATGAATGAATATTACAGATATGCCATGACCTGAATGAATGTGAACCTTCACAACGTTTATAAGAATCTTTACAACTATAACAAATGTGTCTAACCTGTGTATGTACATGTTGAAAATGATTACCTGTGATTTTTTAAATTCTTCCTAAGTTAAAAACCATCAGGGTTATTCAATAAAAGTTCTTATTGTTTAAAATGGTGCTAATTTTGCCCCAACCAATCAGATGTTGGCTTTCAAATGTTAAATAAAATCTGATTGGTTGGAGCAAAATTAGCACCATTTTAAACGATAAGAACTTTTATTGAATTTCCCTGCATGTGCTGTGTCCTGTGTGGCCAGACAACAAACACGTCTCCTATTATGTTCTATTTGCTGTAACTGCTGAGATTTAGGCCTCCAGTTAGAGTTTTCTAAGTGTCATGCAGATTTTATCATAATCATTTCTGCCTTAACTACAAATTCTCTAGTTTGCACTTACCCTGGGGCACTATCCATAAAAATACAGTTCAAGGGGGAGACACACTGAGTGTATAAGGAAAGCTCAGTTTTAGAGGTAGAAAAAGTGCTCTGAAATTTGTATTTACATTTATGTCATACATTATTGAATGCAATCTATCCCACCAATTACTTACTATTTTATTATATTGGTCTATAAATAAAGAAAGGAAAGGAACTAAATACCCCAGGCTAAAGATCTATAAATAAAGATGTCCTTGTAAGGCAGAATAGAGCAATTCTCTCATTCATTCCAGTAAATGGTCTATTAAGATGCAGCGCGTTTCATTTAGCTAAAGCTTCAAGATGGTTTCTGAAGAGTCCTCTCTGATGGCAGAACGCGTAGTGTTGATTGAGAAAGCCATTTCTACCTATGGAGCGAAATGACCAGGGCACTTGGGTCAAATAATACACAGGAAAAAAAGAAACAGTTTCTTATTTCCAATCAAGTAACAATTATAGTTATCAGCAGGAAGGGGGAAAAGTAGAATCATTTTGCCAATTGCTTTTCTATGAATACATTATTAGCAAACGATGTAGGTCACATTAAAATTGCGTCTCCTTAAACAACGGGCCATGGGTATTACATCTGGTCATGTGACAACATTTAATACCATAACTATTTGCTTGCTTAGTTCAGTTTATAGACTTGAACACAATTAAAAATCCAACAAAAACCCATTTAAATATGAATCCAATGTCGGAATAAAAAGAAACAATTACAGGCCATTGTGGACTCAGCTGCTGCATTGCACTTTAATAAATGGTTGCTGGGGAGATGCCATTTTAAATGCCACTGCTTGCATATTTCCCCACTATTTAGTTTATGTCTCCACATATATATGAATATTTCAAGTGTGCAAACAGACAAGGGCTGAAATTAGAAATAAAAGATGAAAGGTGCAATGTTGTTATCAGAGAAGACACAGATTAAACACATTGCTTGTTTAATATCCCTTATCTTATTATGAGAGTAATATAATATTAGGAAGCCATTTTAACACGGGTCAAAATAATACTTGTGTGATTTTGATTTGAAATGGAAATAAGAATTGAAAACGAATATGTTAAATATGATAAAACGCAACCAATACCACCCTACAGAGTTTACTTTCTTTCCAGGGGGGAATCTAAGTATTGAGAATTCCAGTATAAAAATGAAGCAGAGAAATGTGATGTAAGCAGAGAAACAAGAAAGTATGTGTAGTCACATCAATTCACCATATAGAAGAGTGATGCCCGGGCGGCACGGAGCTACAAGTGGGCATTGAAAGAGACATGGCGTGGCGTTCCGGGGGTGTAACCATTCGGGCTGGGGGCAGAGCTCCCCATGGCCCGCTCACCATGCTCAGTGCCGCTAGTGCAGCCCTCAGTGTTGGCTATGTTGGGCACCCCTGATATTGAAAACCCAAACTTAAATATACAAGGAGACGGAATCAGGACCAAGGACAGTGTCTGATTAGTCTTATTCGAAGAACCAGAATCAGCATGTGAGCTACTGGAAGTTTGGGGGGTTATTCAATAAAAGTTCTTATCGTTTAAAATGGTGCTAATTTTGCCCCAACCAACCAGATGTTAGCTTTCAAATGTTACATAAGTTCTGATTGGTTGGGGCAAAATTAGCACCATTTTAAATGATAAGAACTTTTATTGAATCTCCCTGTAAGTGTCTCCAACCTCAGCCCAAAGGACACCATGAAATCCCAAGTGGGATTAAGATGACACCCTGATCTCTAACGCAGATTATTTACTATATACAATACCAAATTATTCCAAAACATTAGCTACTTGCCAAAGCAAGCACATGCAGTGTCGTTTGCCCAGATGAGGGCTTTCTGGCTTTGTCCTTCACATAATTGTTTGTGGTTATAAATTTCCCAGAAGTGAAAATTTTAGAGCGCATGTTTACCCTCAATATAGGAAATTTTCTATGACGGCAGAACACCCCCCAAACTGTTGAAACTTACACGGCTCAAGGCAATATACTTTCTGATTCCCATGAATTATGGGAAGAAAATGTATATGTTATTAATATGTTTATTTCAGTCCTTGGCAGAGATACCAAGATTCTATTTTTAATGTATATTGGGTAAGACATTCTCACACAGGACACCTGGTCAGTCATGTAAGACCAGGGCCATTTTTAGGCATAGGCCACCTAGGCAAAGAGCTAGGGCACCTATGTTAAACCAGGGCACCCAGTGTTCTCCCTAGCATCTCCCTGTCAGCTTTTATTTGCTGTGTTAGTAACATTGTAGTGAGTAGAGATCATGAACTCAGCTCCCTCTACTTAAATACAATGTTGCAAATTGATTAACGAACATTCAAGTAAATGTACAACTATGGCCGTGCCTTTCTGGCCACGGTTGTACATTATTGATAATACACAGGAGAGGAGAGGAGAGAGATTTTAGACTAGGAGAAGGGGGCTCTTTTAGTGGAAAAGAAGAGGCTCTGGAGGACTAAGGACACTTTTGGGCTACTGAATAGAGATGGCTGGTTCATTCACAAACTTCAGTAAAAGTTCGGAAGTTCGGAAATAAAAGTCAAGGGAGGAAATAGTTTGAAAAGTTAGGATAAATAACAGTTAACAAACCAATATAGCAATGGTAACTTACTGTAAATTGCTGTGGCACCTGGGAAATGGTCTGGGGAACATGTCCATATCACCATGTTTAAACACTTCTTTCCCCCACGATCTGGCAATTGTCGGGTTTCTGCATGCTAGATTCAAGGGATATGGCCAATTTAAGGGTTACAGAAAGATACCTTTGATGGCTACAGAACAATACATTTGAGAGTTACTGAAATCGGCTACTACATTCGAGGGTTACTGAAATCTGCTACTACATTCGAGGGTTATCGAAATTGGCTGTTACATTCGTGGGTTACCAAATGATAAATTCGAGGGTTACCGAATGATAAATTCGAGGGTTACCGAATGATAAATTCGAGGGTTACTGAAATCTAAGGCTACATTTGATGGTTACCGAAATCGAAGGCTACATTTAAGGGTTACTGAAATCGAAGGCTTCATTCGAAGGTTATTAACCAATACATTCGAGGGTTACCGAAATTTAAGGCTACATTCAAAGGTTACCGAAATCGAAGGCTAACTTTGAGTGTTACCGAAACTGAAGGATGCATTCGAGGGTTACTAAATTCGAACATTACATTCAAGGGTTACCAATACTATAATAATCTAATTTTTCGATAATTATCGACAATAGCTCTTAAAAACATGAACTAGTTAGAAACCAAACAGATACCTTGAGTTTGTCTGAACTTGGTTTCAGGTCCATCACTTGTACTGAGATATTGGAGACTGAGGACAGGGTGGGATGCCATGCCAGGAAGATATCATGTGGGATCTGTTGGGCACAGATTTAAGTCAATATATTGTAAAGTTATTTGGTAAGTAATGTAGTCTAAAGATCATCTTTAATAATGTTTATATTGCAATATAGTGTGTGTTTTTATGTCTAAATATTTGTTTGTTTTTTTGTAACCGTAACTTGCTTACGTAAACAATATATATTCATTTTTCATATACTTATCAGTGTCGTTTCTTTCCGACTCCAAAAGAACGGTATATAGATTTATATTCATATCACATAAATATAGAGCTATAAATCTAAGGGCACGGCCACACTGCAACGCAAACGCAATCACACACAGAGTCGCATGCGATTTCATGTGCGATTTTGTTGCGTTTGCGCATGCTTTTTTTATTATTAAGTATTGGAAAATGCATTCGATTGCGATTTAAAATGCACGTTTTTGGTGCGTTGCTGCGATTTCAATGATTTGAAAGAAGCGCAAGCGCAGAAAAATCGCAGCAGTGTGGCCTAGCCCTATAGGTGGCTATACATATATCGCAAATCCCATTCATTTTGCAATCGCATGTCGGTTGCATAGAAGACCGGGAAAGGCAGTTCCGGTAGGATTGGTCTAGCATTGCGGGAGTAAGTAAAATCGGATATATGTATGGCCACCTTTACATTACCCCTATACCATTTATATGCAACATGAATGATATTAAAGAGCAAAAAAAGGTCACCTTTCAATTACCTGCCTGCAACCCAGACTGATATATTCAGCCAATTATTATATGTGTTATTAACCAGATATTTAATGATAGCTATTACCTCCATTTTGGCAAAGGAAGCTGGCTCCTCCCTTGTGAAATCACAATCAATGATTGACTGTTTTCTCCCCATTGTCTCATCACGTTCCTAAAAACTTATTAAGCAGGGCGAAGAGGTCTAGCAGAAGGGCAACACTTTAATTAAATATCTGATAAGAAATGGAGGTAATAAAGTAGCAGTTGGGGTTAGGGGCAAATAAATAACCAGTTTTTGGTTTTAATTGGCTGCCTTCCAAAGACATTTGCCCAGCAAATAAGAGACAGTTTCACATATGTCCCACTGACAGTCTCTGACGCATCCACAGTCCTCTGCATAGAGTGGATGCGTCGGAGACTGTCAGGGAGAACCCACTGCTGGAGTGATCCTTGGTAATATCATTCTCCTCTCCTGCAAGTTTTACTACAAAATGGGAGAGAAGACATAGCTCATTTACCTCCCAATCTTTGGTTAAACAGAACAAAACAAAGTTTACAAATCGGTTGACATTCCCTTTAATCCTTATAATAAGTGGCTGTTCATTTTCATGCATTTGCCTGTAGCAGTTTGGAAGCTTTGCTGACTGAGAATGTGATTATCCTTGTTTATTGCACATTTTATTATTTTATAATATTACGCTTCACATAAAACTGTGCCAGCTCTTTAGTGATGAGCAGCTAATGTATGCTATAGAATGGCAGCTTCCTCCCACTTAGCAAGGAGTGACGTGCCTGTTCTATAGTGTCCAGGGATTTAACTCTAAAGGTTAAGGGCTTTTCAATGGCTTTGAATATGTATACTTTCAAGCACAACATAAAATTAGGGTAGAAGTGATGTACTTAAGGCTTATTGTGCCAACCCTATAACAGTGAAGATTGATGCCTCTGCTTGTTCTGGAATACATTAGGGAAGGTACTTGTCATGTACAACTTTTAAAGACAAGCTACGTTAAAGGTCATGTAATAAACAGTAATATTTACAAATTATCCAATGCAGCAATACTGTAGCATGTGTTTATCCATCTCCTATTCACTAATACATCACAATTAAAAAACACACTTTGTCCTTTAAGTATAATATTATTTGTTGAACATTTTCCAGTACTTTAAGTGGTATCTCCAACCTTAAAAGAAAAACTTAATAAAAGGTAAGGCAACCCCCCCAACCCTAAACGCTATGTTTAAGAAACCTAAATCAGCCCCTAAATGAACTTGCCCACCTTCGTTCCCTCATTCACGTAAACGGAACAGCAGAAGGGTCCCAACCGACCAGTCAGCAAAGGGAGTCGAGAGATGGTTAAGTATATTTAGGGGCTGAATTAGGTGTTTTAATAGATCAATGCAGCCGCCCAGGTATACAGAGGGAGTAGGGGGGGAGGGCATAGAGCTCCACTGCGCATCCCAGAGTCCTCTCAGAGAAGCAGAAAGTGGCAGGTATGGATGACCCACAGAGAGGCTCCTACTCTTTTTCTGGACTTTTATCAGGCCCTGTAGGACAACCATATGGATCAGAAGAGAAAAGTAAGGATTTTCTAACACTACACAATGGGCTCAACAGTGGGGCAAATTTTAGTTGGAGGGGTGGACATGACCTTTAAACACATTGCACATTTGTTGTACTTTTCATATATGACTGATATTAAAGGGCATGTCCACTCCCAAAATTAAAATTTAACCCACTACTGGCTTCACTGTGTAATGTTAAAAACACCTTACCTTCCTCCTCTATTCCTTATAGTTCTCCCGCAGTGCCTGTTCAAAGTTATGAAAAGTGAAGAGTAGGAGCTGTCTGTGTGTCATCAGGTCACTGCTTTTTCCTTGTCCTCCTTGAGGACACTGGCATGTGCTGGGGAGCCCTCCCTTCCTCTCACCCTCCTGATTCCTTTATGTCTGCTCCATAGTGTTAAAATACTTTTCTGTAGTGTAACTTAACCCAGCCCAACCCCAACTGCCATGTTATTTTTTAAAAATAAGCACAAGAAACATACTTACGCTCCTTCGTTCCCTCGGCTTTCTGGTCAGACCATCAGCCGCATCGGTGATTGGCAGAGCCAATCATGGATGCAGCTGCCGGTCTGACCCCTCTCTGTAACTTTCGGCAAGCAGAGAACTGGGAGCTGACAGCCAAGGGAACGAAGGAGCATAAGTATATTTCTTGTGCTTATTTTAAAAAAACTAACACGGTGGTTGGGGGTGGGCTGGGGTACCCTACTTACTCCACAGAAAAATGTTACATTTATGGTGGACATACCCTTTAGGATCATTAAATATGGAACTAACCATGTGGAGTACTGAGTGCATCCAGTCTTTGGTATTGGTACTGGATCTCTACCAAATAGTTGCTACTGATTGAAAGTTATGGCAAAACTCAGTGACATCTACTTGCTACAATTGCATTTTATATAATATGCATTTTAAATCTCTTTGTGTTGTTGCACATTTATATATCAAGTCCTTTATATAGTAGTGGAAAAATCTTTTAAATACTATCTAATGTATTTTACAGGTTTTTTGAGTTGTCTACTATACTGTAAAAAAATATAATTTTAAAAATAAAAAGCAGGATTGATTATTCCTACTGCCCAATATTGTTTCGTTGAAGAGCTACAGCACATAAAGTTTTCCTCTGCCAGGTTAGGTCCCTGGGCCTTCCTTTAATAAAGATAAAGCACTCAGGAAGACTGGCAGAAGCAGTATTCTTTGTGCTGCCGCTCCTCGCATAAAGTTTATGGGCCTTAATCAATAAGAGGAGCAAAATGTTTCCAGTGTTTTTAATCTGCAGTAAAATGGTGCTAATTTTGCACCAACCAATAAGATGTTATTTACTATTTGAAAGCTAATATCTGATTGGTTGGGGCAAACTTTTACTACATCTCCCTGTATATGTATACACTGTTCCAATAAATTATTCTCCATATCTTCCTGTTCCCATAGTCCTTTGCTGCTGGTAAGTCTATGGGACTGGTGCTAAATGAAGGGGGCTGGTGTTACCAGAAGTAGCACGTTCTAACTCATCAATTATAAAGCAACTGAAAGCAATGCTAATGTTTAAAATATAACACTTCACATGGGGAATCGCCTGACCTAATTTATTATTTATTTTTACACTTTCACCTTATAAAGCCTTCCTTAACAGGCAATTCTGCAGTATTGATGCCCCTTTAAGTTACGTCAATCAATTTACAGGTTCGAATATATAATAAGTTTAGTAATTTAGGTCCTTTAGCAAGTTAATTTATTGTAAGAAGTTAGTTCATCATTAAAGGATAAGTATGCTGTAAAACAATGTTAAGTTTAGCTGGTAGCTGCAGCTTTAAAGGGACTGTAAACTCCCATAATCCATTAAAATAACTATTTGCCATTCGTTTGTATTATTCACAGGGAGGTGAGAATGCTTATTCTCACCTCCCTGTGAATAACAGGACGCTCGGGGGACCTGGAACTTACCTTACCGCCGCTCCACTTGCAGCCACTCCTTCACTGACAGCCGCTCTGTCCCAACCGCGCGCCCTATCTTAGGCGCATGCGCGCCAATACAAAGGGTAGAGAGCGCGATTGGGAGAAAACAGCTGTTCAGTGAAGAAGCGGCTGCGAGCGGAGCGAAGGTAAGTTCCAGGTCCCCCGAGCGTAATATTATTCACAGGGAGGTGAGAATAAGTGTTCTCACCTCCCTGTGAATAATAGAAATGAATGGCAAATAGTTGTTTTTATGGGTTTAGTGTTCCTTTAAAAAAAACTATTGGCATTTTTTTTGCTAAGCTTGCTTCCAACTTGCTTCCAAGTTGCATGGCGCTCACACGGTGGGCAGGAGATTACCTTTTGTGACTACTGAAGATGTTGGAACTAGGGAATCTCGGAGCTAAACAGGCAACTAAACAGATTCAAGATGTCAGCAACTTGAAAGCAGAAAAGTGCATAAAAAAATGCCATTATGCCAATAGTTTTTTTGTTTTTTAAAGCTGTAGCTTCCAACTAAACTTAACATTGTTTTACAGCATACTAATCCTTTAGAGAAAAAGCGGTGCTAGAAAAGACACACATTCTATATAATAAAAGCTTAGTTGCTGTGTTCGTGCTTCCGTGCGTGTCCCTGAATGATGCTGCTGTGCTTGTGCATGATGGAAATGTCAACGGACCTCTGCGCGTACACAGAACGGATGGGAGGCCAGAAAACTCTTAGTTGATGCATCCATGTGTGGCCCTGAATAATGGTGGCGGTCCGCGTGGTGTCCGTGTGTCTAGCACCCGTCAATGTCTTGTAAGTAACAAATTCCTAGCAAACATATAAAATAGGATAAGCACCTAACGTACCGTTTCTATTATGCTCGAATTATTGAGTTGACACATTTACCCTGCAATTAGCTGTCTATAGTCTGTAGACTAAAATGAGCCGCGAGTCTCTGCAGTTTCCTAACTGGCTGCATTATTTGGGGAAGGGGCACACACACATACAGGGCGATGCTAAATTCTAGAGATTATCTGAAAATGGGTGAGAGTTTCAGATTAACGGTACATTTATACATGTAAAGAAATTGTTTCAATTATTTAGAATAAAGAAAATGTGTGTGATGACAGCGTGTATCCGTTAGAATTTAACATTGATACTTATCTCCCAAGGGACTCTTCTGCTTGATTTTCTGTTTGATAATTGATTTGGCCACAATGACAGTTATGAATATTAATAATACATAATAGAGAATCGCTTTTATCAGTCTCCTACTTAGAAAGAATTCCTATGGGACAATTTATCATTCTGACGCGGAATTACGTAAATGACATTGGAATTTACAGTCAGGCTCAACCGCTAGAAGTCCCAGGAGTTGTTAGCACTAAAACATTAAAAATAGTTATTCATTTGAACCAAGGCAAACAATATCCATTTAGGTCAGAGCAGAATCAGACACAAGGCAACCTAAGCTCCTGTCTAGGTCCCAGGATACTTTATTGGGACCAGCTCCAGAAATAGAAATATTAGTCTACTCTATACAATACACATTTAGTAAAGAAGGGTGCCCCAAATCAAAGGAATGTTACTTGATTTTAAAGGGCATGTCCATCCTTTAAAAAACTTTTAATATGTTGTAGGGCTTGCTCCCCCAGCCCTTACCGCATTAATCTTATTTGCAGAAACTCCCCTGATCTTTACTTACCTTCCCTCTATCCTCCACCGCACTGTACTGGCCCTCTGCTTGTATGACACTGCAAGCAGGGGGCAGGACCGGCAGCCCCGTCTGTGATTGGCTGAGAGGCAGCCAATCACGGACACGGCTGCCAGTAGTTGAAAACGGCAGAGGATAGAGGGATGGTAAGTAAAGATCGGGGCAGTTTCTGCAAATAAGTTTCATGTGGTTGGAGCTGGGAGAGCAAGCCCTACAACATATTAAAAGAGTTTTGTGCTAGGGGGAGGGAGACCAAAATGGGAGGGAGAGGGAGGGGGGGGAGGTCTGCTCTGAGCATGCCACAAATCTCTCAGAGGAAGCCTCAGAGGCGGAAACAATTTCCCCCTCTGCTAGGCTCCTGGTGGACAGTTTTCTGGACTTTGGAGGGGCATTGCAGGGCAACCATCTGGATCTGGGATGTAAGGTAAGGATTTTTCTACACTAAGTAGTGGGTTAAATTATAATTTTGGGGGTGGGCATGTCCTTTAATGCCCAACCCTGCACAGGGATTCTCAGCACCAACCTTTCAGGAGGAATGCCTGGGACCATGGCAAGCATTGGGATCTTTGCAGTTTTACTAGTTTTTTACTACTGTAGATAAACACTATGATCATCTACAGTAGTTTTCTGGGAGAAGGTTATATCCATCATAGTAAAAATAAGAAGATGCCTGGCCCTCTGCAGTTGCATGCTCTGCTCCCCTTGTAGTTACACCCCTGGATCTTTGGGTTTGATGGGGTCCTGATTTTGTGTCAAATTTGCTGTGGGTGGTGGGCACGCCCCTTAATGCAGTTTTAATTTCCACTAACAACAAAGTCATTTATTATGTTACCACTTTAAAAAAAAAAAAATGTTTTCTGTTTTGTTTATTAAAATGTAAGAAACATTATCATACACCATTCCAATTTGGAAAATCTGGGTATTTATCCATAACTAGACATTAAGCCTGTTATATTAATGGGCGCTAGGTGCCCAGAGTGCACCCTTAGTGTACCAGGTCCATAGCCCCTCTCCTCCATGGCCAGAGTCCCCTCTTAGCGTCCTAAGGCCATAGCCCCCCTCCTCCATGTCTCAAGGCCAGAGTCCCCCCTCAGTGTCACAAGGCCAGAGTCCCCACTCTGTCCCAAATCCACCTCCCCCACTGTCCCTCAGTCTCAAATCCAGCCCCCCATCTGAAATCCAGTCCCCCACTGTCCCAAATCCAGGGTCCCCCTCTCTCCAAAATCCAGCTCCCCCTCTGTCCCAAATCCAGCGTCACCCTTCTGTCCCTAATCCAGCCCCCTCTTCCCAAATACAGGGTTCCCCCCCTCTGTCTCAAATCCAGGTTCCCCCCTCTGTCCCAAATCCAGGGTCCCCCCCTCTGTCACAAATCCAGGGTCTTCCCTCTGTCCCAAATCCAGCCCCCCCCCCATCCTAAATCCCCTCTGTCCCAAATACAGGGGTCCCCTCTGTCCTAAGCAACCTTACCTGCAGTCTGCGTAATTGCTGTGTTCTGCCTCCTGTGTGTTTCCTTTGTTTCTCCCTCTAGTGGTGAGTCAATAGGAACTGCAGAGACCATCTTACCATCTCCCTCTAGTAGTGAGTCCATAGGAACTGCAGTGACACACACATACGGAATCACATAATCAGCTCTGGGATTTTATATATATAGAGAGGACCACCCTTACCCCAAGGAACCCCCATAGTAAGGCCCTATGCATCCTCTACTGTTAACTGGGACTGGATTAGGATTAAATGGTAATGAGGGAATACTGAATATTAAATGACCAAAATGTCAGTGATTACTATGGCAAATGTCCCTATTCCTGGCAGTGAGCCCCTCTGTTCATGTTTAGTATTCTACCCAAATTCATCCCTGCCAATGGAGGATGAACCATTTTCAAACTCTTTAGTGATAGCGCAGAAAGGTAAAAAATAATACTAGGTCCCATCTTCCAAAGCGTCACAAAATTTCCTTATTGCATTTGAATGCAGTAAACATGTCTGTGTAACTGACGATCATCTCAGCCCAAAAGCAATGTTGTGCGTTTTTCACATAAGAGCAATGCTGGGAGCCAAGCTGTCAAGGAGCAGCTCTAGATAACTAGAACTATCCATTTAATCCACACAGTGAAACTGCTACATAAGATTTCTCATATAGGTGAGGGTTAAAAGAATACTCTGTAATAAACAAGCCAGGCTGATCCCCATACATAATATATCATACGATTGATTATAAAAGAATGTCAGATCACTCTTTTTTATGAGAGTTGCAGCTTCAAAGGATTTTCATTGTGTGCACAATGTCAAGCAATCCAAAGGCTTAAGGTCACAGACTAAAATAAACATTCAGAGTATTTAAGCAAACGGGGAATACCAACCAATCACTGACAGAATATTCAGAGTATATAAGTGAACAGGGGGACTACCCTGTTTACTTATAGGTGGAGGTGGAGGTGAGCGTGGTGGACCAACTTTAAGTGTCTGGTGAACTCAAGGGCTGACTTAACACTGGCTGGTGAACTGGTTCCAGTTCAGCAGACACTGTTAGTTCAGACCTTCAGTTCAGCAGACAATGTAAGGTCAGCTCTTCAGTTCAGCAGACAATGTAAGATCAGCTCTTCAGTTAAGCAGACATTTTAAGGTCAGCCCTCCAGTTCAGCAGACATTGTAAGGTCAGCCCTCCAGTTCAGCAGACATTGTAAGGTCAGCCCTCCAGTTCAGCAGACATTGTAAGGTCAGCCCTCCAGTTCAGCAGACATTGTAAGGTCAGCCCTCCAGTTCAGCAGACACTGTAAGATTAGCTCTCCACTTCAGTAGACACTGTAAGGTCAGCCCTCCAGTTCAGCAGACACTGTTAGCTCAGCCCTCCAGTTCAGCAGACACTGTAAGGTCAGCTCTCCAGTTCAGCAGACACTGTTAGGAAAACCCTTCAGTTCAGCATTAGAAATGTCCGAAACAGACGGGTTTCGTCCCGTTATTGGGTTTTCGGATCTCCAGAAAATCTCAAAGATCTGAAAATCCGAAAATGCAACTTAAATTCAGGACTCCGGAGCGCGTTTTCGATTTATCAAACTTTTGAGCTATTTTCGAAAAGTCTTGTTATAGCCCCAAAAATATGATCGGAAACTATTTTCGAGTTTCTGATCGTATTTTCGAGTATTATCGAATGTTCAAGGCTATTTTCGCAAATTTTCGAAAATAGCCTCGAACATTTGAAAAAAATCGAAGATGCGATCCAAAGTCCCGAAATCCGAACAATCGGTCTGGTTTCGGACAGAACATTCGTATTTTGGAAACGAGGGGTTCCGTGTCTTATCCGGGTTTGAGTCGGACCCAGATCCCATCTCTATTCAGCAGACACTGTAAGGTTAGCTCTTCAGTTCAGGTAAGTAAAATGATGTGTGTAGCATATGAAAGGCACAGGCACAATAGTAGACTTTATTGTAACAAACATGTGTGCTACATGTTTCGGACCAACATCCTTTCTCAAGCTTGACTTACCTTGACTTACCTGGAATTGTGTGTGGATTGAAGGAACCATTCGGTGTAGCATATAGGAACTCTTCCTGCTACCAGTATAAAGGGCCTCTACCCCTACCTGTATTCGATAGCTTTTCAGTTCAGCAGACACTGTAAGGTTAGCTCTTCAGTTCAGCAAACACTGTAAGGTTAGCTCTTCAGTTCAGCAGACACTGTAAGGTTAGCTCTTCAGTTCAGCAGACACTGTGAGATCAGCTCTTCAGTTCAGCAAACACTGTAAGGTCAGCTCTTCAGTTCTGCAGACACTGTAAGGTCAACTCTTCAGTTCAGCAACACTCTAAGGTCAGCTTTTCAGTTTGGCAAAGAATGTAAGGTCAGTCCTCCAGTTCAGCAGACACTGTTAGCTCAGCCCTCCAGTTCAGCAGACACTGTTAGCTCAGTCCTCCAGTTCAGCAGACACTGTTAGCTCAGCCCTCCAGTTCAGCAGACACTGTTAGCTCAGCCCTTCAGTTCAGCAGACACTGTTAGCTCAGCCCTCCAGTTCAGCAGACACTGTTAGCTCAGTCCTCCAGTTCAGCAGACACTGTTAGCTCAGCCCTCCAGTTCAGCAGACACTGTTAGCTCAGCCCTCCAGTTCAGCAGACACTGTGTGCCCCGACAAGAAATGTTTTCCATTACAAGTGTGCAACTGACTGAAAAAGTTGGAGAACAACTGCTCTACTAAGAAACTGAATCCAACCAGGTGCTGAGTAAAGGCCAAGACTATAACAGTCTTTATTAGGGGTCCTGCAAACAGGAAGTCAGTATTTTACAGATAAAATTCTGAATGGGCAGGTTAAGGTAATTAGGATGAGAAAATACTGCTCTTTTTTCTTTAAGAGTATTAATTTTCACTGACCTTCCCCTTTAATCTTTATTTTTGTAATTTACATTATATTTGCATCATACAGGGGGAAAAGTGGGCAAAAGGATAATGCTTCACAAGATAGCAAGATAGGGCACTAGTGTAATACCAAATAGATGTAGGAGTATATAAGCAGTGAAAAAATGAAACCCTATGCTATGAGGAGGTGCTGGTAAGGGATAGAAAAAGAAGTAAATCAGCAAGGCCTTGTAATGCTTCACAAACAGCAGCAGAACCGAACAGAAGTCGGCTCTCTGCAGTTTGCCACCATTGTTTAGGCTCTGGACATACCCCACACCAGATTGGCTTTTCTCCCTTGGAGTATGCATTGTGCAAGGGAAAGTGGACGGAAGGGTAACACATGACAATCACAAGGTGCCTGTCGAGCTGTTGTTTATACTCGGGGGGCTGGCACTGCTAAAAATAGCTGTCATTGGTGAATTTGGAACATCTGGATGTATCTTCTCCTTAAATTGAATAAATTTAAAATTCTCAAAAGTTAGAAAAGTCAGAGTTTGTTCACCTCATAAAATCCAATTTGAACTTGGGTTCAAGTTCCAGTTCTAGTCCATCTTTACCATTCACATAGGTATATATCAGTCATAAGACTGTCAGTTAATATAAAATAACATTTTCAAACAGTTTAAATGCCAGCTGTCAATGGAGAAACACTGACACTTATATAAGAAGAGTAGATGTAAAGGGGATGTTAAATTCCTGCAGTGAATTCTATAGAAATAGTGGCATCAATATTATAAGATATTACTAGCTGCATCATAGTTTCATTGTTGTCATGGTAACTGTATGATGTCATCATGCAGATAATGTCATTGAGATGTCATCATTTTGTTTGTTGCTCAGCATCAGGACAGTCGTTTTTTGCTGCTCTCTGTTGAGATAAACAAGACTTTTTTTCTAAGAATTTCAGAGGAAGTTTTAAGAATTTGAATTGATTATACAGCAGATTTCAGCTGATTACAGTAAGTAAGGAGACTTTATACAGTATATAGATAAGAAACAATTTTATGTTTTTATAATATTGAGACCACCATTTCCACCGATCCTTATATGATATCTAAAGAGGAGATGTAAATGGAACCCCAAAGACCAAGAATGAATAGCATTTCTGCAGTACTTAAAGTTTTATGGAAATTCTTGCCTCAATATTATTTTATTAGCTACATCATGATTTTCATGGTTGTTATACTAAACACATATTGTCATTGTGATGTCATACAGCTCAGAGACTTGTATCATGTTTGTTGCTCTGTCGCAGAGCAGCTGTTTTTTTCTGCTGTCTGTTGAGATAAGATTTTTATCTGAATAAATTTCAGAAGATTTTTTTTTGTTAAGTGAATACTTACATTAGGTTGATACCTTAACAATCATCCTTAAAAACTTCAATATTGTAAGATATTTCTAGCTGCATCACATTTTTCATGGTTGCCATAGTAACCATATGATGTCATTGAGATTAGCATACAGTTCATGGAGCAGATGGACTTTCATCATTTTGTTTGTTGCTTAGCTGCAGAACAGTCATTTTTTGCTGCTCTCTGTTGAGATAAACAAGATTTTTTTCCCAAAGAATTTTAGAAGATTTTCAAGGATTTTTAACTGATTCTACAGCGATTTCATTGCATACCAGTAAGTTACGGACTATATATGTAGATAAGAGGCAATTGTTTCTTTTTATAATATTGAGGTTGCCATTCTCATACAGTATAACCTTATATGATATATGAGCCAGCGCTGGGAAAGAGAATTTCCCACAATGCATTTCACACAGACCAACTGTCACTCCTAACTGCACAAGCAGAAGAGTTTGTCATAATATGGATGCTTCAGATTCGATATCTAGAAATAAAACACAGATGAACAAAAAAATTGTACAGTGATTGTTGAAGAATTATAGGTTTTAGTAATGGGCAATTTAAATATTTTTTCTAGTTTGAGACCCTTTAAAATGCTAAATCTCTGGTTTTGGTCATTGGTTATACTGGTGTTTATCGCACTGATGGTTTGTAAGTCTATGGAAAATAGTAATTTAGTTTCTTGTTTAAACATTGAACAAGGGAAATTCAAATCTACTTATTATATTACAGGACAAGCGGAGATGTCTGCAAATTTCTCTAAACGCATCCGCAATATCTTTGGATTGAAGGATAAGGTAAGGCTGCACAACGTCCTAATAAGAATATTGAGTCGATATTAATTTAGATAATAGGACAAAGCCAAACCAAATCTAAATGGGACGTCAATTTATATTTATTATTTTCAGTGTTTAATGCTAGGAGGTTATACAGACATAATAGTTTATATCAAAGGGCATATTCACCCTTAAAACAAATAAACAGTCAATTGTCAGTTACCTGCCCCAACCCCAACTGATATATTTTCCACTTTATTACCTGCATTACTAACCAGATATTTAAAGGACAATTATACTCACCTTCCCTCCACTCCACATCTTCGTGCAGTAGCTTTTACCCAGGGTGAGGACCTGAACCGCTAGGTCCTCACCCCGGGATTCACGAAACCTACATCAGCTTGTTGCAGCAACGCTGCTTTGGTAGGCTCCACCACCTCCTCCCCGTCGGCGACAAGGCCAATAGGAAGGAACGCTCTGCAACAAGCGTGCCTTCCTATTGGCCTCGTCTCTGACAGGGAGGAGGGGGCGGAGCCTACCAGAGCAGCGTTGCTGCAACAAGAGATGTAGGTTTCGTGAATCCCGGGGTGAGGACCTAGCGGTTCAGGTCCTCACCCTGGGTAAAAGCTACTGCACGAAGATGTGGAGCGGAGGGAAGGTGAGTATAATTGTCCTTTAAGGATAATTATTGTTGTTTGTTTTAATGGTAGACATGCCCTTTAATAATTAGGACTAGATATCGAACATATATTGTAAGGATGTAGGGAAAGTGGTCAGACCATAGTCTGGCAACATGATTGTTTCAGTCTGAGACCCTCAAACTGATATGAATAAAAAACATGATGGCCTCCTGGTAGATCCATAATTTAACTTGGCTTTGTAACTGATACAATGATTTCTATAGCTAACATCCAACTTAGCAAAAAGGCTTGTAGATTGGTTACAAGACCCTCATGTTGTTTCATTTACTATGTGGATTTCTGTAGGGCCCATCAAGGCCACACTAATGGAAAGCCAGCAAACATAGGTACAGGTGTCTCTTTAAAGGGCATGTCCACTCCCAAAACTATAATTCCCCCCACTACTGGCCCCACTCTGTAGTGTAGAAAAATCCTTACCTCACACCCCAGCTCCATATGGTTCTCCAGTAATCCCCCCGAAAGTCCCAAAAACTGCCCAGCAGGAGGATAGCAGAGTCCATATAGGACTCTGCTTCCTGTCTCTCCTCCGGGAGAAGTTTGGCATGTGCACTGCAGCCATTCTCCCCCTCCCTCTCCCCCTCCCCCTCCCTCTCCCTCTCCCTCCCTCTCCCTCCCGTTTTGGACTCCCCCTAGCTCAAAATCCTTTTAATATAATGTTCTGCTTAGTCCCCCAGCCCAACCGCTATATTTTTATTGCCAGAAACTTCCCCAATCTTTACTTACTTTTCCTCTTTCCTCCACCGTTCAGAACTACCTGCAGCCGCGTCCGTGATTGGCTGCCTCTCAGCCAATCACAGACACGGCTGACCGTCCCGCCCGAAACTGCAAGCAAAGGGCCGGGCAGTACGGCGGAGGAAAGAGGGAAGGTAAGTAATGTTTGGGGAAGTTTCTGGTAATAAAAGTTTAGATGTTGGGGCTGGGGGACGAAGCAGAACATTATATTAAAAGTTGTTAAGAAGGGTGGACATACCCTTTAAGGACAATTATACTTAAGTTCCCTCCGCTCCTCTTCTCCTGTCCATACTTTCTACTCAGGGTGAGGACCTAAATTGCTAGGTCCTCACCCCTGGGTTCGCTTGACTTGAGCCATATACTTACTTGCAGGCTGCTCCAGAAGGCTTCTTCCCCTCCTTCCCATCGGCGATGAGGCCAATAGGAAGACACGCTCTTTTTCAAAGCGTGTCTTCCTATTGGCCTTGTAGCCGACATGGAAGAGGGGAGGAGCCTACCGGAGCAGGCTGCAAGTAAGTATTTGGCTCAAGTCAAGTGATCCCAGGGGTAAGGACCCACCGGTTTACTGTAGGTCCTCACCCTGAATATAAAGTGTGGACAGCAGAAGAGGAGTGGAGGGAAGGAAAGTATAATTGTCCTTTTATATGTATAACCAAGTAGCAGGTGTTAGTCTCTCTACAAACCCTGTTTATATATTTTTCTGGTAATTTCACAAAATAGTTTGTTCTCATGTTCTTATTTAGAACTCCAAAGTCAACTTGACACCAACTCCAGCAAATGCAAATGAAGGAAACTTTCACAAAGACGATGAAGTTAAAGTTGTGGGTGAAATAATCTCTCGGAAGAAAAAGATTTCCTGCTGGAAACGTTGGCAGTCTCGGTGTAAGAGATTATTGCATTGTGGGAAATGTTGCGCAAAAAGTTCTAGGAACAACGAACAGAAGGAGGAGGAGAACAAACCAGGTTTGTTATTTAAGAGAGAGATTGGTTTATTTTCTTTGGTTTGGAACCTGGTAAGGGCCAGAGGATTTGTTATTTTGTTCTAATATGTAAAACCTTAGAATTGAAAGCGGTTTCCTTGCTTTTCCTTGTGACTGAATATATATTTATCATATGGGTAAATTTTTTTTTTTTGTTCACATATATGATGAGTTTTATTAGAAATTAATTTGGTTTGTGTTTTTTTTTCACCCTATATCAGAACTTCCTACTATGGATTCAGTACCTAGCTATAGAATAATAATTAATTACTATCTATTAGATTCTAGAATAGGCAGAACTTCCTACTATGTATTCATACCCTAGCTATAGAATAATAATTATTACTATCTATTAGATTCTAGAATAGGCAGAACTTCCTACTTGAATTCAGTACCTAGCTATAGATAAATAACTAATTACTATCTATTAGATTCTAGAATAGGCAGAACTTCCTACATAATTCAGTACCTAGCTATAGAAATCAACTAATTACTATCTATTAGATTCTAGAATAGGCAGAACTTCCTACTATAATTCAGTACTAGCTATAGAATAATAACTAATACTATCTATTAGATTCTAGAATAGGCAGAACTTCCTACTATGGATTCAGTACCTAGCTATAGAATAATAATTAATTACTAACTATTAGATTCTAGAATAGGCAGAACTTCCTACTATGAATTCAGTACCTAGCTATAGAATAATAACTAATTACTATCTATTAATTTCTAGAATAGGCAGAACTTCCTACTATGAATTCAGTACCTAGCTATAGAAAATCAACTAATTACTATCTATTAGATTCTAGAATAGGCAGAACTTCCTACTATTAATTCAGTACCTAGCTATAGAATAATAACTAATTACTATCTATTAGATTCTAGAATAGGCAGAACTTCCTACTATGGATTAAGTACCTAGCTATAGAATAATAACTAATTACTATCTATTAGACTCTAGAATAGGCAGAACTTCCTACTATGAATCAGTACCTAGCTATAGAAAATCAACTAATTACTATCTATTAGATTCTAGAATAGGCAGAACTTCCTACTATGGATTAAGTACCTAGCTATAGAATAATAACTAATTACTATCTATTAGACTCTAGAATAGGCAGAACTTCCTACTATGAATTCAGTACTAGCTATAGAAAATCAACTAATTACTATCTATTAGATTCTAGAATAGGCAGAACTTCCTACTATGAATTCAGTACCTAGCTATAGAATAATAACTAATTACTATCTATTAGATTCTAGAATAGGCAGAACTTCCTACTATGAATTCAGTACCTAGCTATAGAATAATAACTAATTACTATCTATTAGATTCTAGAATAGGCAGAACTTCCTACTATGGATTCAGTACCTAGCTATAGAAAATCAACTAATTACTATCTATTAGATTCTAGACTGAATCTAGACCCCCAACCCCGACTGATATATTTTCGACTTTATTACCTTTATTGGTAACCAGATATTTAAGGATAATTATTGTCCCCATTCTGGCAGAGTAAGCTGGCCCCTCCCTCCAAGCCGTCAATCAAGGCTGTGACTGCGGATATCACAACCAATGATTGACTGCTGTTTCACCTGCACCCTCCTCTGCACATGCTCAAGCTTATATAAAGCTCTTGGAGAAGAGAGAGAATTTCATTTTAACCCCAATACATTAAAAACACATCTTTAAATTTGTACAATATTTAATGCATATTTAAGGTCAAACTAACAACCTGGGTCCAGTTTTTATAATTTATCATTTTGGATTCACTGTTAGATCATTCTGGATCTGATGGTTCTGTTCCTGTTAATGCTGGAACTAGCACTGGAGAGAAACTACAGAAGGAAGAATCCAGCAGTTTTGAAACTATTATTTGGAGTATATTCGATCTTTCTATGGTTAGTACATCACCATTGTACATATAACACAATTATACACAATTTCTGCCATATCCATATTAATGTTCCTGTTTTCATTTATGATCATCTCCAGGACTCCAGTTTCCAGTTATCTATAAACGTGGATAGACCCGAGTCAGCTCCAGGTACAGTATAGGAGAGATTATAGTGGGCTGTGTTATTTGTGCAAACACCACGCACTGTACATCACACATCATACAGGAGCTGACAACCTCCAAATAATATGTTTACATCAATATTTTATTTTACATTTTTCCAGTTTCTCTATCACTGTTGGAATATTCCAGTTTCAAAGATTCTAACTCTGTCGATCATGAAACTATTGAGGAGGAATCCAATTTAGATACATGGAATGTCTTCGATGATGTCCCCAAGGTTAGTACATTGAAATTGAACAGAAGCATAAAATATACCTGAATAACATGGGATAAAACAGATTTTTAATGAAATTAATGATATTAGTTGATTGCCACAATCACAGGGTATCAGATATTGTATGGGGACAAATTGCCTGAGCTAAAACTAAATGTATCATTACCTACCCATAGACTCTGTAAATCACATAGGGCTCAGTGCAATGACTCTATGGGTGGATATAATACATAACAACTGGCCATAGAACGTGGTATTTAATGGCATTTTATTTCCATATTTAGCCTGATTCTGTCCCCATGCTGATGATACCAGAAGTATGGGAAGAAGAATCAGAACATTGGGAAGAAGAAGCAGAATGTAAACGTTTTGAGCTGGAACCTTATGAACTGGTGTAAGTTATATAGAATTTAATATCACACATTATCTCTATATGTGGTTTGAGATGGGACCTTTTATTGGCTGTGCTGTTTTCTGTGTCTGGGGCTGTAAAGCCCACTCATACATGAGAACATCTGGCCATTTAAGGCCATCTTAAGACTGGCTATTTGCCTCTAGTTTAGAAATACTGTATGTTGGTTTTATTCTGTAGCACTTGTGTTCAATTCTTCATTATTCCTTTTCAGTGAAGAGCAGAAACCTGAACTATCTTTAGAAGATTTTCTGTTCTCTGATACTCTGGGTCAAGGAGCATTTGGCAAAGTGAGTTATTTACTTTACTGAGTAATTATATGATCCTTTTTAACTTATTCGGAAGTCATGAAATCGTCTCCTTTTCCAGGTTCTTTTGGCAAAACACAGAGAAACAGACACAGACGTTGCCGTTAAAGTTATAGATTGTATCAGCTTTGAAAAACCATTCAATCTTCGGAGGTCAGTGACAATAGAATTTTAGTATAGTGATAAGACTTGTATTTTTAGGCTGGGCCAATGATAGATTTCCAGGACAGTTCACTAAACATTGCTGTACAGATTCTCCATAGAGAGTTTTAGACTTAGTTTGCATTGGATTGCCATTGTTATTCTTTGATCTACCAAAATACCAGTTATGTATAATGCGAATGAGCTATTATTGTAAGGGTGACAGCTATTTCTTTAATGGATGTTCTGCTGTATAATACATAATACAAAAAACAGAACAGTGTCAAGCATATAGGGCACACAGGAGAAGCTGTCAGCTCATGCAGCCAAATAGACAAGTACCAGTAGGTTAGGACCCAGTTAAATAAAGCAATTTGGCATGGTGACCGGCATTAAAATAATTTGGCCAACTTATTGAACTAATTGCTTTTATTTATCCAGGGTTTAGCAGGCTGTTTGTGGTAGCAACCTTATGGAGGTAGCCAATATGCAATTAGAATTGTTTGTGCTCTAGAATTCTATTTTTTGTATGTATTATATTTTTGGTCTCTATTTGCACTTTAATATGGTCATACAACAGCCCAATTTTTTAATATATTGTATGTTCTGCTTTATAAATTCACCTGCACTGCTTTGACATGCAAACCTCATTTTTTAGCTTTAATGTAGAGAGAAGAATCCTACAATTGATCCAGAGAAATGCCCAAGAATGCCCTTTCTTGATTGGCTTTCTCGGACGCATATCAACAACGACTCATGAGTACTTAGCATTGGAATATGCTGCTCTGGGGGAATTAGGCGCACAATTGAGAAGTGGACCAATATCACTTGACAGGACTGTGTAAGTATTATATGTTGGGGATGTTGTCTCACACTTGGACTGTAAATACAGTATAAATAATAATCTAGATGATATGATGGTTTACCTGTAATCGCTGTAGAATTTCAGTACTTGTGACATCTTAAGGCGGGTGCACACAGTGCCAATCTGCAAGATTCTGTCTGCCATTTTTGACAGATGGGAGTACACACCATACTCCCTATGTAAATAATATATAAAGTATAGGGGGAATGTTAGTGACTGCCATACTCCCTATATAAAGTCTATATAAAGTATAGGGAGAACGTTAGTGACTGCATACTCCCTATATAAAGTCTATATAAAGTATAGGGGGAACATTAGTGACTGCCATACTCCCTATATAAGTCTATATAAAGTATAGGGAGAACGTTAGTGACTGCCATACTCCCTATGTAAAGAATATATAAAGTATAGGGGGAACGTTAGTGACTGCCATACTCCCTATATAAGTCTATATAGTATAAGGAGAACATTATGACTGCCATCCCCTATATAAAGTCTATATAAGTATAAGGAGAACATTAATGACTGCCATACTCCCTATATAAAGTCTATATAAAGTATAGGGAGAACGTTAGTGACAGCCATACTCCCTATATAAAGTCTATATAAAGTATAGGGGGAACGTTAGTGACTGCCATACTCCCTAAGTAAAGAATATATAAAGTATAGGGGGAACGTTAGTGACTGCCATACTCCCTATGTAAAGAATATATAAAGTATAGGGGGAACGTTAGTGACTGCCATACTCCCTATGTAAAGAATATATAAAGTATAGGGGGAACGTTTGACTGCCATACTCCCTTAAAGTCTATATAAAGTATAAGGAGAACATTAGTGACTGCCATACTCCCTATATAAAGTCTATATAAAGTAAAGGGGGAACGTTAGTGACAGCCATACTCCCTAGATAAAGTCTATATAAAGTATAGGGGGAACGTTAGTGACTGCCATGCTCCCTATATAAAGTCTTTATAAAGTATAAGAGGAACGTTAGTGACTGCCATACTCCCTATGTAAAAATATATAAAGTATAGGGGAACGTTGTGACAGCCATACTCCCTATATAAAGTCTATATAAAGTATAGGGGGAACATTAGTGACGGCCATGCTCCCTATATAAAGTCTATATAAAGTATAGGAAGAACGTTAGTGACTGCCATACTCCCTATGTAAGAATATATAAGTATAGGGGGAACGTTAGTGACTGCCATACTCCTATGTAAAGAATATATAAAGTATGGAGAAACGTTAGTGACTGCCATACTCCCTATGTAAGTATATATAAAGTATAGGGGGAACGTTGGTGACTGCCCTACTCCCTATGTAAAGAATATATAAAGTATAGGGAGAACGTTGGTGACTGCCATACTCCCTATGCAAAGAATATATAAAGTATAGGAGAACATTAGTGACTGCCATACTCCCTATATAAAGTCTATATAAAGTATAGGGAGAACGTTAGTGACAGCCATACTCCCTATATAAAGTCTATATAAAGCATAGGGAGAACGTTAGTGACTGCCATACTTCCTATATAAAGTCTATATAAAGTATAGGGAGAACGTTAGTGACTGCCATACTCCCTATATAAAGTCTATATAAAGTATAGGGAGAACGTTAGTGACTGCCATACTCCCTATATAAAGTCTATATAAAGTATAGGGAGAATGTTAGTGACCGCCATACTCCCTATAGGGAGAACGTTAGTGACTGCCATACTCCCTATGTAAAGAATATATAAAGTATAGGGGGAACGTTAGTGACTGCCATACTCCCTATGTAAAGAATATATAAAGTATAGGGGGAACGTTAGTGACTGCCATACTCCCTATATAAAGTCTATATAAAGTATAAGGAGAACATTAGTGACTGCCATACTCCCTATATAAGTCTATATAAAGTATAGGGGGAACGTTAGTGACAGCCATACTCCCTATATAAAGTCTATATAAGTATAGAAATGTTATGTGACCGCCATACTCCCTTATAAAGTCTATAGAAAGTATAGAGAGAACGTTAGTGACTGCCATACTCCCTATATAAAGTCTATATGAAGTATAGGGAGAATGTTAATGACCGCCATACTCCTATGTAAGAATATATAAAGTATAGGGAGAACGTTAGTGACTCCATACTCCCTATGTAAAGAATTATAAAGTATAGGGGAACTTTATGACTGCCATACTCCCTTGTAAATGAATATAAGTATAGGGGGAACGTTTGTGACAGCCATACTCCCTACATCACGGACAACTCCCTATACTTGTAACTTTGGTTGATATATTTCCCTTACTCACAAACATAAGAATTTTATTTTAATATCTGCATTTTACGGAGCCTGCATGGTGCTTGGGGTGCAATTCTTACACGATCACAACATCGTCCATCGGTAAGTGCTAATGATAATACATAAGATATGTTTATTTGGAGGGCTGGGGCCTTATTATTATTGGGTAGAACATTAAGATTGAAGTATAGATAATGAACCCAACTGCATTCATTTTACTTCTAGACTCTCTGATTTTTAGAATGGGGCAGACAGCAGGGCAGAACATCACCAGTAAATATAAGGACAATCTGACAGTGAGAGTGAAATAATTGCAGTTGGGATCCATAGGGGATAGTTACCTATAATTTTTTTCTTTTTTATTTTGGGGGTGAAACATTTTATTTATATTTTTTAAAATATTTGTTTTTGTCCTTCAGAGATCTGAAGCCCTCAAATGTCCTATTAAATTCTTCTGGATACCCAAATATCAGATTTCGGACTCTGCATAGAAGGTGATTTGGTATTCCTTGAAACATGTGAACAAAAATAATGCCCCAGGATGTGTTTTTTGGTAATTTATTATATTTTGTTTCTGGTGAAGGTTTGGCTACCAAGGTGAAATAAATGAGAATGTCGAACACCCTTTGTATAAGCCCCAGAAATATAAAACAAGACCCTACACTCAAACTGTGATTGGTGGGCAGTAGGGTTGATCATCTATGAAATGTTGGTCGGTGAAGTAAGTAACTTTTTTTACTAGAACATGAGCCTTTCACTGATAATTTTATAGGAAATTAGCACTGTGCTTCCAACCAGATGGATGTATCCATGCTGATACCGACAGAACCCGGACTATAGGGCATAAGAGCCTCCCTATATATTGCTATCTCTATAGATATCAGACTTGTGTGTAACTTTCTACCCATAACATAGAAATGCATACATTTTTCTAACTTTTAAAAACTTTGTAGCTTTTGTGGCATTGTTGCTTTTTGTAGTAACTAATATTTTTCTTTAGCGTGCATTCCAAGGAAAAATATCCCGGAATTAGAACAATGCATCATGTTTTAAAGAGCCAAGACTAACCATGGACGAGGAAACCAAACACTTAATACCTACAGTAAGTTACCGGAGCGCGTGTGTGTGTTTGTACTGTTGGTATTTGTTCTACGTTTGTGAGGAATCCATTGACAATATCCACCCTTAATCTGGTTATGTAACAGACGTAGTATTATGTTGCACCCAGATTATTTTCATTCAGATTTGGTTTAAACCCTAATCTGGGGCTCCACCTTTTATTACAGTAATTACTAATCAGCTATTGCGTGTTATAAATAGTAACAAATGTCTTATTTTGTAGCTTTTGGATAAAAATGTAAACCCGTCTTGGAGCTGGATTATGTGGCGCTGAAGACATCAAAAAACATTCATTTTTTGAGGTATGTTTGTGCTTCAACAATTTCCTTAGAACAAATGTAATAAAAACAAATCTAATCAGTTACTTTGTTTGTTTCCCTGATACACAGACAATAGACTGGGATAAACTAATGAAAAGAGAGCTTATTCCACCAGCCATGTCCAGCCTGAGTCTACTTCCGAGAAGGAAGACAAAGAAGAAGATGAAGAGACAATGAAGACGCCTTTCAGTTGTCATTCATCTCCCATACAGTACTGGGCCGCAGTATAAATTATTTGCTTAATTAATTAGTGTTTGTTTGCTTTGTTTTATTATTATTTTTGGCTTTGTTAAACCTTTTTTCATTAAAATAAAACAGTAAATGTAATTTCTGTGTAAAATTGTTATGGTGATACAGTAATACAGTGTAATTGTACAGTAATAATGTTTTATAAATACAGCATTTTTTCGGTATTCACAGAGAGCAAATTTCTCTCAACCCACATGGTATCCAGAAGAATTTAATAGGACATTTGAGGGCTTCAGATCTCTGAAGGACAAAAACAAATATTTTAAAAAATATAAATAAAATGTTCACCCCCAAAATAAAAAAAGAAATTATAGGTAACTTATCCCCTATGGATCCCAACTGCAATTATTTCACTCTCACTGTCAGATTCCTTATTATTTACTGGTGATGTTCTGCCCTGCTGTCTGCCCCATTCTAAAAATCTGAGAGCTTCTAGAAGTAAAATGAATGCAGTTGGGTTCATTATCTATACTTCAATCTTAATGTTCTACCCAATAACATAATAAGGCCCCAGCCATCCAAATAAACATATCTTATGTATTATCATTAGCACTTACCGATGGACGATGTTGTGATCGTGTAAGAATTGCACCCCAAGCACAATGCAGGCTCCGTAAAATCTGCAGATATTAAAATAAAATTCTTTATGTTTGTAGTAAGGGAAATATATCAACCAAAGTTACTAAAGTATAGGGAGTTGTCCGTGATTGTAGGGAGTATGGCTGTCACAAACGTTCCCCCTATACTTTATATATTCTTTACATAGGGAGTATGGCAGTCACTAACGTTCCCCCTATACTTTATATATTCTTTACATAGGGAGTATGGCAGTCACTAACGTTCTCCCTATACTTTATATATTCTTTACATAGGAGTATGGCGGTCATTAACATTCTCCCTATACTTCATATAGACTTTATATGGGAGTATGGCAGTCACAACGTTCTCTCTATACTTTCTATAGACTTTATATAGGGAGTATGGCGGTCACTAACATTCTCCCTATACTTTATATAGACTTTATATAGGGAGTATGGCTGTCACTAACGTTCCCCCTATACTTTATATAGACTTTATATAGGGAGTATGGCAGTCACTAATGTTCTCCTTATACTTTATATAGACTTTATATAGGGAGTATGGCAGTCACTAACGTTCCCCCTATACTTTATATATTCTTTACATAGGGAGTATGGCAGTCACTAACGTTCCCCCTATACTTTATATATTCTTTACATAGGGAGTATGGCAGTCACTAACGTTCTCCCTATAGGGAGTATGGCGGTCACTAACATTCTCCCTATACTTTATATAGACTTTATATAGGGAGTATGGCAGTCACTAACGTTCTCCCTATACTTTATATAGACTTTATTAGGGAGTATGGCAGTCACTACGTTCCCCTATACTTTATATAGACTTTATATAGGAAGTATGGCAGTCACTAACGTTCTCCCTATGCTTTATATAGACTTTATATAGGGGAGGGCTGTCACTAACGTTCTCCCTATACTTTATATAGACTTTATATAGGGAGTATGGCAGTCACTAATGTTCTCCTTATACTTATATATTCTTTGCATAGGGAGTATTGGCAGTCACCAACGTTCTCCCTATACTTTATATATTCTTTACATAGGGAGTAGGGCAGTCACCAACGTTCCCCCTATACTTTATATATACTTTACATAGGGATTATGGCATTCACTAACGTTTCTCCTATACTTTATATATTCTTACATAGGGAGTATGGCAGTCACTAACGTTCCCCCTATCTTATATATTCTTTACATAGGGAGTATGGCAGTCACTAACGTTCTCCTATACTTTATATAGACTTTATATAGGGAGCATGGCAGTCACTAATGTTCCCCCTATACTTTATATAGACTTTATATAGGAGATGTGCTGTCACTAACGTTCCCCCTATACTTTATATATTCTTACATAGGGAGTATGGCAGTCACTAACGTTCTTCTTCTATACTTTATAAAGACTTTATATAGGGAGCATGGCAGTCACTAACGTTCCCCCTATACTTTATATAACTTTATCTAGGGAGTATGGCTGCACTAACGTTCCCCCTTTACTTTATATAGACTTTATATAGGGAGTATGGCAGTCACTAATGTTCTCCTTATACTTTATATAGACTTTATATAGGGAGTATGGCAGTCACTAACGTTCCCCCTATACTTTATATATTCTTTACATAGGGAGTATGGCAGTCACTAACGTTCCCCTATCTTTATATATTCTTTACATAGGGAGTATGGCAGTCACTAACGTTCCCCCTATACTTTATATATTCTTTACTTAGGGAGTATGGCAGTCACTAACGTTCCCCCTATACTTTATATAGACTTTATATAGGGAGTATGGCTGTCACTAACGTTCTCCCTATACTTTATATAGACTTTATATAGGGAGTATGGCAGTCATTAATGTTCTCCTTATACTTTATATAGACTTTATATAGGGAGTATGGCAGTCATTAATGTTCTCCTTATACTTTATATAGACTTTATATAGGGAGTATGGCAGTCACTAACGTTCCCCCTATACTTTATATATTCTTTACATAGGGAGTATGCAGTCACTAACGTTCTCCTATACTTTATAAACTTTATATAGGGAGTATGGCAGTCACTAATGTTCCCCCTATACTTTATATAGACTTTATATAGGGAGTATGGCAGTCACTAACGTTCTCCCTATACTTTATATAGACTTTATATAGGGAGTATGGCAGTCACTAACATTCCCCCTATACTTTATATATTATTTACATAGGGAGTATGGTGTGTACTCCCATCTGTCAAAAATGGCAGACAGAATCTTGCAGATTGGCACTGTGTGCACCCGCCTTAAGATGTCACAAGTACTGAAATTCTACAGCTTACGGTAAACCATCATATCATCTAGATTATTATTTATACTGTATTTACAGTCCAAGTGTGAGACAACATCCCAACATATAATACTTACACAGTCCTGTCAAGTGATATTGGTCCACTTCTCAATTGTGCGCCTAATTCCCCCGAGCAGCATATTCCAATGCTAAGTACTCATGAGTCGTTGTTGATATGCGTCCGAGAAAGCCAATCAAGAAGGGCATTCTTGGGCATTTCCTGGATCAATTGTAGGATTCTTCTCTCTACATTAAAGCTAAAAATGAGGTTTGCATGTCAAAGCAGTGCAGGTGAATTTATAAGCAGAACATACAATATATTAAAAAATTGGGCTGTTGTATGACCATATTAAAGTGCAAATAGAGACCAAAAATATAATACATACAAAAATAGAATTCTAGAGCACAACAATTCTAATTGCATATTGGCTACCTCCATAAGGTTGCTACCACAAACAGCCTGCTAAACCCTGGATAAATAAAAGCAATTATTCAATAAGTTGGCCAAATTATTTTAATGCCGGTCACCATGCCAAATTGCTTTATTTAACTGGGTCCTAACCTACTGTGTATGTCTATTTGGCTGCATGAGCTGACAGCTTCTCCTGTGGGCCCTATATCTTGACACTGTTCTGTTTTTTGTATTATGTATTATACAGCAGAACATCCATTAAAGAATGCTGTCACCCTTACAATAATAGCTCATTCGCATTATACATAACTGGTATTTTGTGTAGATCAAAATAACAATGGCAATCCAATGCAAACTAAGTCTAAAACTCTCTATGGAGAATCGGTACAGCAATGTTTAGTGAACTGTCCTGGAAATCTATCATTGGCCCAGCCTAAAAATACAAGTCTTATCACTATACTAAAATTCTATTGTCACTGACCTCCGAAGATTGAATGGTTTTTCAAAGCTGATACAATCTATAACTTTAACGGCAACGTCTGTGTCTGTTTCTCTGTGTTTGCCAAAAGAACCTGGAAAGGAGACGATTTCATGACTTCCAATAAGTTAAAAAGGATCATATATTACTCAGTAAAGTAAATAACTCACTTTGCCAAATGCTCCTTGACCCAGAGTATCAGAGAACAGAAAATCTTCTAAAATAGTTCAGGTTTCTGCCTTCACTGAAAAGGAAAATGAAGAATTGAACACAGTGCTACAGAATAACCAACATACAGTATTTCTAACTAGAGGCAAATAGCCAGTCTTAAGATGGCCTTAAATGGCCAGATGTTCTCATGTATGAGTGGGCTTTACAGCCCCAGACACAGAAAACAGCACAGCCAATAAAAGGTCCCATCTCAAACCACATATAGAGATATGTGTGATATTAAATTCTATATAACTTACACCATTTCATAAGGTTCCAGCTCAAAACGTTTACATTCTGCTTCTTCTTCCCAATGTTCTGATTCTTCTTCCCATACTTCTGGTATCATCAGCATGGGGACAGAATCAGGCTAAATATGGAAATAAAATGCCATTAAATACCACGTTCTATGGCCAGTTGTTATGTATTATATCCACCCATAGAGTCATTGCACTGAGCCCTATGTGATTTACAGATTCTATGGGTAGGTAATGATACATTTAGTTTTAGCTCAGGCAATTTGTCCCCATACAATATCTATACCCTGTGATTGTGGCAATCAACTAATATCATTAATTTCATTAAAATCTGTTTATCCCATGTTTCAGGTATATTTATGCTTCTGTTCAATTCAATGTACTAACCTTGGGGACATCATCGAAGACATTCCATGTATCTAAATTGGATTCTCCTCAATAGTTTCATGATCGACAGAGTTGAATCTTTGAAACTGGAATATTCCAACAGTGATAGAGAAACTGGAAAAATGTAAAATAAAAATGATGTAAACTATTATTTGGAGGTTGTCAGCTCCTGTATGATGTGTGATGTACAGTGCGTGGTGTTTGCACAAATAACACAGCCCACTATAATTCTCCTATACTGTACCTGGAGCTGACTCGGTCTATCCACGTTATAGATAACTGGAAACTGGAGTCCTGGAGATGATCATAAATGAAAACAGGAACATTAATATGGATATGGCAGAAATTGTGTATATTGTGTTATATGTACAATGGGATGTACTAACCATAGAAAGATCGAATATACTCCAAATAATGTTTCAAAACTGCTGGATTCTTCCTTCTGTAGTTTCTCTCCAGTGCTATTTCCAGCTTACAGGAACAGAACCATCAGATCCAGAATGATCTAACAGTGAATCCAAAATGATAAATTATAAAAACTGGACCCAGGTTGTTAGTTTGACCTTAAATATGCATTAAATATTGTACAAATTTAAAGATGTGTTTTTTAATGTATTGGGGTTAAAATGAAATTCTCTCTCTTCTCCAAGAGCTTTATATAAGCTTGAGCATGTGCAGAGGAGGGTGCAGGTGAAACAGCAGTCAATCATTGGTTGTGATTCCGCAGTCACAGCCTTGATTGACGGCTTGGAGGGAGGGGCCAGCTTACTCTGCCAGAATGGGGACAATAATTATCCTTAAATATCTGGTTACCAATAAAGGTAATAAAGTCGAAAATATATCAGTCGGGGTTGGGGGTCTAGATTCAGTCTAATCTAATAGATAGTAATTAGTTGATTTCTATAGCTAGTACTGATCCATAGTAGGAAGTTCTGCCTATTCTAGAATCTAATAGATAGTAATTAGTTATTATTCTATAGCTAGGTACTGAATTCATAGTAGGAAGTTCTGCCTATTCTAGAATCTAATAGATAGTAATTAGTTATTATTCTATAGCTAGGTACTGAATTCATAGTAGGAAGTTCTGCCTATTCTAGAATCTAATAGATAGTAATTAGTTGATTTTCTATAGCTAGGTACTGAATTCATAGTAGGAAGTTCTGCCTATTCTAGAGTCTAATAGATAGTAATTAGTTATTATTCTATAGCTAGGTACTTAATCCATAGTAGGAGTTCTGCCTATTCTAGAATCTAATAAGTAGTAATTAGTTATTATTCTATAAGCTAGGTACTGAATTAATAGTAGGAAGTTCTGCCTATTCTAGAATCTAATAGATAGTAATTAGTTGATTTTCTATAGCTAGGTACTGAATTCATAGTAGGAAGTTCTGCCTATTCTAGAAATTAATAGATAGTAATTAGTTATTATTCTATACTAGGTACTGAATTCATAGTAGGAAGTTCTGCCTATTCTAGAATCTAATAGATGTATTAGTTGATTTTCTATAGCTAGGTACTGAATTCATAGTAGGAAGTTCTGCCTATTCTAGAGTCTAATAGATAGTAATTAGTTATTATTCTATAGCTAGGTACTGAATTCATAGTAGGAAGTTCTGCCTATTCTAGAATCTAATAGTTAGTAATTAATTATTATTCTATAGCTAGGTACTGAATCCATAGTAGGAAGTTCTGCCTATTCTAGAATCTAATAGATAGTAATTAATTATTATTCTATAGCTAGGTACTGAATCCATAGTAGGAAGTTCTGATATAGGGAAAAAAAACACAAAACCAAATTAATTTCTAATAAAACTCATCATATATGTGAACAAAAAAAAAAATTTACCCATATGATAAATATATATTCGTCACAGGAAAAGCAAGGAAACCGCTTTCAATTCTAAGGTTTTACATATTAGAACAAAATAACAAATCCTCTGGCCCTTACCAGTTCCAAACCAAAGAAAATAAACCAATCTCTCTCTTAAATAACAAACCTGGTTTGTTCTCCTCCTCCTTCTGTTCGTTGTTCCTAGAACTTTTTGCGCAACATTTCCCACAATGCAATAATCTCTTACACCGAGACTGCCAACGTTTCCAGCAGAAAATCTTTTTCTTCCGAGAGATTATTTCACCCACAACTTTAACTTCATCGTCTTTGTGAAAGTTTCCTTCATTTGCATTTGCTGGAGTTGGTGTCAAGTTGACTTTGGAGTTCTAAATAAGAACATGAGAACAAACTATTTTGTGAAATTCCCAGAAAATATATAAACAGGGTTGTAGAGAGACTAACACCTGCTACTTGGTTATACATATAAAGGACAATTATACTTTCCTTCCCTCCACTCCTCTTCTGCTGTCCACACTTTATATTCAGGGTGAGGACCTACAGTAAACCGGTGGGTCCTTACCCCTGGATCACTTGACTTGAGCCAAATACTTACTTGCAGCCTGCTCCGGTAGCTCCTCCCCTCTTCCATGTCGGCTACAAGCCAATAGGAAGACACGCTTTGAAAAGAGCGTGTCTTCCTATTGGCCTCATCGCCGATGGGAAGGGGGAAAGAGCCTTCTGGAGCAGCCTGCAAGTAAGTATATGGCTCAAGTCAAGCGAACCCAGGGGTGAGGACCTAGCAATTTAGGTCCTCACCCTGAGTAGAAAGTATGGACAGGAGAAGAGGAGCGGAGGGAACTTAAGTATAATTGTCCTTAAAGGGTATTCCACCCTTCTTACAAACTTTTAATATAATGTTCGGCTTCGTCCCCCAGCCCCAACATCTAAACTTTTATTACCAGAACTTCCCCAAACATTACTTACCTTCCCTCTTCCTCCGCCGTACTGCCCGGCCCTTTGCTTGCAGTTTCGGCGGGACGGTCAGCCGTGTCTGTGATTGGCTGAGAGGCAGCACATCACGGACGCGGCTGCAGGTGTTCTGAACGGTGGAGAAAGAGAAAAGTAAGTAAAGATTGGGAAGTTTCTGCAATAAAAATATAGCGGTTGGGCTGGGGGACTAAGCAGAACATTATATTAAAAGGATTTTGAGCTAGGGGAGTCCAAAACGGGAGGGAAGAGGGAGGGAGAGGGAGAGGGAGGGGGAGGGGGAGAGGGAGGGGGAGAATGGCTGCAGTGCACATGCCCAAACTTCTCCCGGAGGAGAGACAGAAGCAGATTCCTATATGGACCTGCTATCCTCCTGCTGGGCAGTTTTTGGACTTTCGGGGGGATTACTGGAGAACCATATGGAGCTGGGGTGTGGGTAAGGATTTTTCTACACTACAGAGTGGGGCCAGTAGTGGGGGGAATTATAGTTTTGGGAGTGGACATGCCCTTTAAAGAGACACCTGTACCTATGTTTGCTGGCTTTCCATTAGTGTGGCCTTGATGGGCCCTACAGAAATCCACATAGTAAATGAAACAACATGAGGGTCTTGTAACCAATCTACAAGCCTTTTTGCTAAGTTGGATGTTAGCTATAGAAATCATGTATCAGTACAAAGCCAAGTTAAATTATGGATCTACCAGGAGGCCATCATGTTTTTTATTCATATCATTGGAGGGTCTCAGACTGAACAATCATGTTGCCAGACTATGGTCTGACCACTTTCCCTACATCCTTACAATATATGTCGATATCTAGTCCTAATTATTAAAGGGCATGTCACCATTAAAACAACAACAATAATTATCCTTAAAGGACAATTATACTCACCTTCCCTCCGCTCCACTCTTCGTGCAGTAGCTTTTACCCAGGGTGAGGACCTGAACCGCTAGGTCCTCACCCCGGATTCAACAACCTACATCTCTGTTGCAGCAACGCTGCTCTGGTAGGCTCCGCCCCCTCCTCCCTGTCAGAGACGAGGCCAATAGGAAGGCACGCTTGTGCAGAGCGTTCCTTCCTATTGGCCTTGTCGCCGACGGGGAGGAGGTGGTGGAGCCTACCAAAGCAGCGTTGCTGCAACAAGCTGATGTAGGTTCGTGAATCCCGGGGTGAGGACCTAGCGGTTCAGGTCCTCACCCTGGGTAAAAGCTACTGCACGAAGATGTGGAGTGGAGGGAAGGTGAGTATAATTGTCCTTTAAATATCTGGTTAGTAATGCAGGTAATAAAGTGGAAAATATATCAGTTGGGTTGGGGCAGGTAACTGACAATTGACTGTTTTATTTGTGTTTTAAGGGTGAATATGCCCTTGATATAAACTATTATGTCTGTATAACCTCCTAGCATTAAACACTGAAAATAATAAATATAAATTGACGTCCCATTTAGATTTGGTTTGGCTTTGTCCTATTATCTAAATAATATCGACTCATATTCTTATTAGGACGTTGTGGCAGCCTTACCTTATCCTTCAATCCAAGATATTGCGGATGCGTTTTAGAGAAATTTGCAGACATCTCCGCTTGTCCTGTAATATAATAAGTAGATTTGATTTCCCTTGTTCAATGTTTAAACAAGAAATAAATTACTATTTTCCATAGACTTACAAACCATCAGTGCGATAAACACCAGTATAACCAATGACCAAAACCAAGATTTAGCATTTTAAAGGGGTCTCAAACTAGAAAAAATATTTAAATTGCCCATTACTAAAACCTATAATTCTTCAACAATCACTTGTACAATTTTTTTGTTCATCTGTGTTTATTTCTAGATATCGAATCTGAAGCATCCATATTATGACAAACTCTTCTGCTTGTGCAGTTAGGAGTGACAGTTGGTCTGTGTGAAATGCATTGTGGGAAATTCTCTTTCCCAGCGCTGCTCATATATCATATAAGGTTATACTGTAATGAATGGCAACCTCAAATTATAAAAAGAAACAATTGCCTTATCTACATATATGTCCGTAACTTACTGGTATGCAATGAAATCGCTGTAGAATCAGTTAAAAATCCTTGAAAATCTTATCTTCAAAATTCTTTGGGAAAAAAATCTTGTTTATCTCAACAGAGAGCAGAAAAATGACTGTTCTGCAGCTAAGCAACAAACAAAATGATGAAAGTCCATCTGCTCCATGAACTGTATGCTAATCTCAATACATCATATGGTTACTATGGCAACCATGAAAAATTTGATGCAGCTAGAAATATCTTACAATATTGAATTTTTTTAAGGATGATTGTTAAGGTATCACCTAATGTAAGTATTCACTTAACAAAAAAAAATCTTCTGAATTTATTCAGTAAAAATCTTATCTCAACAGACAGCAGAAAAAAACAGCTGCTCTGCGACAGAGCAACAAACATGATACAAGTCTCTGAGCTGTATGACATCACAATGACAATATGTGTTGTATAACAACCATGAAAATCATGATGTAGCTAATAAAATAATATTGAGGCAAGAATTTCCATAAAACTTTAAGTACTGCAGAAATGCTATTCATTCTTGGTCTTTGGGGTTCCATTTACATCTCCTCTTTAGATATCATATAGGTTCGGTGGAAATGGTGGTCTCATATTATAAAAACATAAAATTGTTTCTTATCTATATACTGTATAAAGTCTCCTTACTTACTGTAATCAGCTGAAATCTCTGTATAATCAATTCAAATTCTTAAAACTTCCTCTGAAATTCTTAGAAAAAAGTCTTGTTTATCTCAACAGAGAGCAGCAAAAAAACGACTGTCCTGATGCTGAGCAACAAACAAATGATGACATCTCAATGACATTATCTGCATGATGACATCATACAGTTACCATGACAACAATGAAACTATGATGCAGCTAGTAATATCTTATAATATTGATGCCACATTTCTATAGAATTCACTGCAGGAATTTAACATCCCCTTACATCACTCTTCTATATAAGTGTCAGTGTTTCTCCATTGACAGCTGGCATTTAACTGTTTGAAAATGTTATTTTAATATAACTGACAGTCTTATGACTGATATATACCTATGTGAATGGTAAAGATGGACTAGAACTGGAACTTGAACCCAAGTTCAAATTGGATTTTATGAGGTGAACAAACTCTGACTTTTCTAACTTTTGAGAATTTTAATTTATTCAATTAGGAGAAGATACATCCAGATGTTCCAATTCACCAATGACAGCTATTTTTGCCAGGTGCCAGCCCCCCGAGTATAAACAACAGCTCGACAGGCACCTGTGATTGTCATGTGTTACCCTTGCCGTCCACTTTCCCGTGATGGCACACCCCAAAATAGCAGATTTCGGACTCTGCATAGAAGGTAGGATTTGGTATTCCTTGAAACATGTGAACAAAAATAATGCCATTCAGGATGTGTTTTTTGGTAATTTATTATATTTTGTTTCTGGTGAAGGATTTGGCTACCAAGGTGAAATAAATGAGAATGTCGGAACACCTTTGTATAAAGCCCCAGAAATGATAAAACAAGAACCCTACACTCAAACTGTGGATTGGTGGGCAGTAGGGTTGATCATCTATGAAATGTTGGTCGGTGAAGTAAGTAACATTTTTTTACTAGAACCAATGAGCCTTTCACTGATAATTTTATAGGAAATTAGCACTGTGCTTCCAAACCAGATGGGCATGTATCCATGCTGATACCGACAGAACCCGGACTATAGGGCAATAAAGGAGCCTCCCTATATATTGCTATCTCTATAGATATCAGACGTGTGTGTAACTTTCTACCCATAACAATAGAAAATGCATACATTTTTCTAACTTTTAAAAAACTTTGTAGCTTTTTGTGGCATTGTTGCTTTTTTGTAGTAAAACTGAGATATTTTTCTTTAGCGTGCATTCCAAGGGAAAAATATCCCGGAATTAGAACAATGCATCATGTTTAAAGAGCCAAGACTAACCATGGACGAGGAAACCAAACACTTAATACCTACAGTAAGTTACCGGAGCGCGTGTGTGTGTTTGTACTGTTGGTATTTGTTACTACGTTTGTGATAGGAATCCATTGACAATATCCAGCCTTAATCTGGTTATGTAACAGACGTAGTATTATGTTGCACCCAGATTATTTTCATTCAGATTTGGTTTAAACCCTAATCTGGGGCTCCACCTTTTTATTACAGTATTAACTAATCAGCTATTGCGTGTTATAAATAGTAACAAATAGTCTTATTTTGTAGCTTTTGGATAAAAATGGTAGAACCCGTCTTGGAGCTGGATTATGTGGCGCTGAAGACATCAAAAAACATTCATTTTTTGAGGTATGTTTGTGCTTCAACAATTTCCTTAGAACAAATGTAATAAAAACAAAATCTAATCAGTTACTTTGTTTGTTTCCCTGATACACAGACAATAGACTGGGATAAACTAATGAAAAGAGAGCTTATTCCACCAGCCATGTCCCAGCCTGAGTCTACTTCCGAGAAGGAAGACAAAGAAGAAGATGAAGGAGACAATGAAGACGCCTTTCAGTTGTCATTCATCTCCCAATACAGTACTGGGCCGCAGTATAAATTATTTGCTTAATTAATTATGTGTTTGTTTGCTTTGTTATTTATGTATTTATTGGCTTTGTTAAACCTTTTTTCATTTAAAATAAAACAGTAAAATGTAAATTTCTGTGTAAAATGTTTTATTGTGATACAGTAATACAGTGTAATTGTACAGTAATACAATGTTTTATAAATACAGCATTTTTTCGGTATTCACAGAGAGCAAATTTCTCTCAACCCACAAAAACAGTGGCTGTGTGAGGGGCTACAGCGTCTGGAGCACAATGCTTCTCCAAACATCGCTGTTTTTTTTTTTTACGTAGATAGGGGTCATTGCCAGCAGTGGGGCTGTCACACTAGGAAGATAAGACTTGTAGAATCTAAGATGGGTGATGGGTCAAAGTGTACCTTGACTTTGAAGAGGTTGTTGTACATGGTTGAGTCACTTTGTCATTGAGTTTCTTGGCCAGCATTTTGTCAATTCAGAGTATATAAGTAAACAGAGGGAATACCAACCAATCACTGACAGAATATTCAGAGTACATAAGTAAACAGAGGGAATAACAACCAATCCCTGACAGAATATTCAGAGTATATAAGTAAACAAAGGGGATACCAACCAATCCCTGACAGAATATTCTGAGTATATAAGTAAACAAAGGGGATACCAACCAATCACTGAGAGAGGATAGTAGGTAAACTGTGTATTGCAGGGTTCTGTGTGTTAGTGTTTTATTATACATTTTTTGCATACTTAGCAATTTGTCTGCCTTGAGCGTTATGGACTGCATTCTGCTGGCGTCTGTTAATTGTCATTTAGAATGTGTTACTAACTTTCACACTAATTACATGAGTAGATTCAGCCTCTTTAAACACTTTGAAATATTCAGAAATCTTCTGTTAGCAAAATCGTCCTCTGAGTCTTTTTCAGTCCTACTAGCAATATTTGTTATTATCTCTTTATGCTTGTGAAGGTTCTCATTCATCCAGGTCATGGTATATCTGTTGTATTCAATTAGATCAACTGGCCTTAAAGTTTAGTTCTTGAAGACATTTCGCTAGTCATCCGACTGGCTTTCTCAATTCAGAATGCCAATATAAGTACCCTGGAAAGTCCAAATTAGCATATAACAGCCAAGTGTTAGGGACCTTCTGAATGCAAGTAAAAGGCATCAGAGCCAAACAGATTTTGCAAGAGGCTCAAACACAGCTCTTTAACCAACCAGTGCGACAGACACATTTTACAGTTAATGCTTTAATGCACAACATCAGTAAACTATAACAGCTACCTGTGGCCATATGAGTAATAGAGTTCACCAAAGAAGCACAGCTTTCTCAGCACTGTAAGGTCAAGCAAAGGCAGCGGATCAAGTTCTCTATTCTGTCATCCCAGATCACCCACAAAGGAGAACAACTTCCTTGGAAACAGAAGGAGGGAATTGTCACTTTATCAAACAAGGAGGGATGGGTGAGAAATTTGGCTAACAGGACCCTGACCCAGGCAGAAATGGGAGTCCTGGCTAGAGGCTTGAACTTTGCCATCACTCCTTAAGCCATCCCTGTGGTAGATATTATAGCAGCCACAGAAGCCTCAATCCACAATAATAAGATACCACACAGTGAGGCAGAACAACTTCACCTTGAAGTATCTGCAGCCTTAGCCAGAGCTGCACCTCTTTCATCTAATCTGACATCCCTCAAGAAAGATTCCAGTATTACTATTCTGCCGGCAGACAAGGTATTCCACATCTCAGAGTACCATGCTAAGGTGACCACACTCCTGGCCAATAACAACACATGTTAATCTTTAAAAAAGGAATCCCACCAGCCGCTACAAGAAAAGGGTTCTAAACACATCAATGCCATAGACCAGAACATCAAATTTACAAGGGTAGAGGTACAGAGGTACACAATGGCCTTCTTGGACTGCTTGGTAGAAGTCAGGGAGTATAGAGGAACTGGAGTATAGAGGAACTGGAAGTAGAGGTTTACAAAAAACCAACCCATTCAGACCACCCTTTACATCACAAGTTGTCATTTGAACCCTGCAACACAGAGCAGAGAACATCCCCACTAGCATAGAGGTGAAGGCTAAGAAATGAAACATCTCAGAGGAGCCCTTAAAACTTGTGAATATCCAGACTGGGCCATTGTCAAAAGAAGTAGAACAAAAGAAAATAAATACCACAAATACCAAAAGGAAAAAGGAAAAGCAAGACAGAAGAAAGAACATAGTCATCCCATATGTAGCAAGAATTTTCATAAAATATTGTATCCCTGTCTGCTTTAAACCAAACAACACACTGAGGCAGAAATTGGTACATCCGAAAGACCCAGTACCGAAACACAAGAAAAGCGACATCATATACGCAGTGCAGTGCAGTGAAGATTGCTCTGATTTGTATATGGGGGAGACCAAACAGCAACTGCACCAAAGTACGCCCAGCTCAGAAGAGCCAATTTCTCGGGTCAGGACCCAGCATTGTACCTGCATCTTAAGGATAAAGGACATACCTTTGAAGATTGTAATTTCAACATCTTGCCAAAGGAACATGACTGGTTCAAAAGAGATGTCAAGGAGGCCATTTATGTGAAAAAGAAGAAACCAAGCTTGAATAGAGGTGGTGGGCCATGGGCAGTTCCTAGAACACCTCTTAGCCACTATGCAATCACGCCCTTAACACCTGGCTGTGATATGCTAATTGGGATTTTCCAGGGTACATAATTGCCAAAGATTCTTGTACAAGTCATTCTGAATTGAGAAAGCCAGTCGGATGACTAGCGAAACATCTTCAAGAACTAAACTTCAAGTCCAGTTGATCTAACGTAATACAACAGATATTTATCTCTTTATTTAGAAAGTTAGATAACATTATGCTGTTAGCGTCTATTGAAGAAAGGGCCATTAAAAACCATGAATAAACTTTAATTAATACAACCAAGTCTAATCTCCCATTGTTGTTGTGTAAAATATCATTTGGCTTCACAATAAATCCTGTGATCTGTTATTATCGTAAGGGGGATAAAAAGCATGTACTGGACTGGACCTATTTTTAATATTGCCCGTTAATGAGGAATATACCTAATTAAAGATGGGGGAACTCACTGAAATCCGTTCAACTTTGCGGATTCCTGAAAATTTGCAAGCAGTTCCATTGAAGACCCATGGACTCTAATGCAAGTTAAAAAAATCCAAATGTTCCACATAAATGAAGGTATAAATACCAATGGTAATTTACTGTAAATGGCTCAGGCACCTGGGAAATGGTCTGGGAAACACATATCAATGGCAAAATCTATAAACTTTCAAATGTTAAATTAAAAAATTATTCGATAATTATCGAAAGCAGTTCCAACTTTCAGAAATTGTTTTTAAAAAAGTCAGAAACCCGCAAAGTCCGTTATCCGGCGGATCCGTGCAAACAGCTTAGGAATGGGGTTCAGGTTCAGGTCCATCTCTACACATAATAGCTGGAACTCATCAGAGCCAAAGAGAGACAAATCCTCTTCAATTAAACCAGGTCTTTATTTCAACTAAATGGCTTAAAAATTGGTGAAATTGGTGCAAAAACTGTGGATAGTGAGATCTGGCACATTTTTGTTGTACTCTGCACCCAGATTTGCAGGGTTTGCATGTCTCACCTGTCTACTATACCAACTTTCTCTGTAATATAGAAGAATTATTTCAGTAGATTTGACATTTCGCTCAAAATGTGGAAACCCGTTTTTCTGGGGGGGAAAAAAATTGTGGAAAATTTTCCCCTGACTCCATCTATTGTCTCAATCTCTCTGCAGGTTTCAAACTGAAGATCGAGGAGTCAAGGTGGGAAACTTTAAATGCATGTCTGCCCGTGTATGGCTAGCTCATACATGTCTGCCCATGTATGGCTAGCTCATACATGTCTGCCCGTGTAAGGCTAGCTCATACATGTCTGCCCGTGTAAGGCTAGCTCATACATGTCTGCCCGTGTATGGCTAGCTCATACATGTCTGCCCGTGTATGGCTAGCTCATACATGTCTGCCCGTGTATGGGTGATCTGATGACCATGGTACATTAGCCTAAAAGGAAGATTTGTTTACAACATGTACAGTAAGTACAAAACCTATTTCTGCCATCCATTGGGATTCTAGGGAAATGTGTAGATCTGTAGGATCAGTTTATTTTCATCATTAGAACCTGTTCTTTTTTGTAAGGGTTTTAGGATAGCTGAAATATTGTGTTTTTGATCTTAGTCCAGGGTAAGTGACTAAATAAGGATTTATAGAGCACAGTATTGCACTGGAGTATTTAGCTGTGTCCTGATACAGTGCCATCTGCCCTGCATACTGCAAGGAAAGGTCACCCACTATACTGACAATCACCTGCTGTTCATACATTATAGGGCGTCAGCTGTTACGTTAATACTTTTCAAATGGAACTTCTGGCTGAGAGCTCAAAACAGCTGTGTTACTTGGGAACAAATGTAGAACAAATGTGCAGAATACCTGACACATAATGAGCTTGCTGTAGCTGTTACCTCCATGTCCATATGATTGCAGAAACTGGAAAGTGATTTATGCAGGAAGTGGAAGTGTGCATAGCAGGATTCCCAAATGCCACAATTTTGAATCTTTACCTCCAGCTCGGTAATGAGTTGTTTAATATTTTACATGACGTGTGATGGACCTGAAAACACAGATATTTGCACTTTGTGCATTTTAAAATCCAGTGATCTCCCCACACAATCATGAATCATTATTCAGTTTATATACTATATAACACACTCCTATTGCTGTCCTCCAGGAGGAGACCCCAAAACCACCATACTCGACTGTTTTTTGAACTAAAATATACCTCTCCATCCTCGCTGGCCCAGTCCAGGAGCTTAACACCTCCTCTGCAAGCTTTATGAGCTCAGCTAAGGAAGCACCTTACGTTATTTACGTGGTTAACATCTTGACCGTAATTGATGGCTAATACCCAGGAGGACCAAGAAGAAGAGGTTTGCAGAGATATATCTGTGCTCAGCGAAGACACAGGTAAGTATAACAGTCATGGGGGATTGATGTGGTCCTCCTGGTGTGTATCCATTTGGATGGAATTGCCTTTTACTGTAAAGTAATAGCACCCATTAACTGTTAAGGATGAAGACTTCCTATTTTTTGGACCGTATCTCCTCAAGTTTTTTGAGCCGGAGACACAAAATTACAACACGTGAGACCCTGAGGAGACTGGTACTGTCTTCTAACTAAGAAATCCATTTTTCCAGTTTTTTCGCATAGACTTTATGGACGCGTCGCAGGCACATTCGTCTCCGGCCTCTTGATTAGAGATGGCCAGTTCGCGGATCCAAAATTGGATCTCGCGGATTTTCCGGAATTCTGCTTTCCAAATTTTCTAAAAATTTTCTAAAAATCGGTACATTTCGAAAATTCAAGAAATTTCGATTATATTCTAGAAAATTTTAATTTTTTAAGAATTTTCAAAAATTTGGCAAAAATGATACAGTAACTTGCTGTCAAGGGCCCTGGGAACTGGTCTGGGGAACTTTCTAAAAGAATCCTATTCTGATTAGTTACAATCAGAATTTTCTGAAATAATCTGACTGGTATACCAACCAATCACATACTTTTCCCGTCAGAATTGGTTACAATTGTAACCAATTCTGATTGACATACTAACTAGAGATGGACCGGATTGTGGAACAAAACCTGGTTCCATGGCAGATCTCCGAGATCTGCCAATTGCGGATTTTCCGAACCCACCTTTGTACATTTTCGAAGATTTTCATGTATCAAATTCACCAATGGCAGCTGTTTTTACCCGTGCCAACCCCCTGGGTATAAAAGGCAGCTAGACAGGTGCCACTTTGTCAGTGTGTTAAAGTGAGTTTAGTGGAGACCTGACAGTGTAGGAGTTAGAGAGTTTTTTCCATGCTTTTGAAGCTTACTGTGTGTGAATTTTAGTGTGGTGGATTAGCACTTGTTGTTAACCACTCCTGTATTCACGCAATTTGGTACCCAAAAGTCCTTTGGATGAGTAACCCCCCCCTCCTATAAGTTTTTTGGACAAATTTAGTGTTAGGCCTTTTAGAGGTCTACTGGCCCTGTTTAAAAACACACAGTATTGCAGTTTAGCGATACAGTGCATTATCGATAATGTACAACTGCGGCAGTAAATTAACGCTGAACGTTCGTTAATTAACAAACCAATTCTGGAGGACCAAGACAGTGGTATGAATGTCAAAATGACGCGCCAGCCAGTGCTATGTAGCCCCTCCATTATAGTGCACTTCTAGCGCTGTACGTGCCTTTTGCCCATTGGAATGCTCTAAATCCAGGGGCAAGAGCAGGATTGTTAAGGGGGGATTTCTGAAGAAGCACAGTAGGAAGTTCATGACTAGAGATGGAGTAGACCCAAACTTGAACACACAAATTTAAATTCATGTTCCCAGACTTTAGCGCTCCAATACAGAAAATAGAGGAGCGGTCACCTACCCCCTCCGTTAGCGGAGCTCCACGTCAGCGGCCTTTCAGCATGTCCTTGAAAACATATACACTGCAAATAACAGGCTTCAAGCTTTAGGGTTTTAAAACTTCACCTTTATTTGTAAGCAATTCTGATTGGATACATTAAAATTATTTTAGAAAGAATCTGATTGGTATACTAACCAATAAGATTCTTTTTCAATCAGAATTGGTTACAATCAGATTGGTCTGTTCCCCAGACCATTTCTGAGGTCCCAGAGCCATTTACAGTAAGTTACTGTATCATTTTTTGCAAAATTTTTGAAAATTCCTTGGAAACTCAAAAATTCCAAGAAAATTTCGAAAATTCTCGAATTTTCGAAAAATATCGAACGTGGCTCGAAAATAGAATGCGGAAGCTTGAAAAAAGGTGCAATCGTGAGCAAAGTTTTTTTTTTTTTTTTTTAGTTCTGGGTATATGTACGTGTTCCCCAGACCATTTCCCAGATCCCACAGCCATGTACAGTAAGTAAAGTTCTGGGTATATGTAGGTGTTCCCCAGACCATTTCCCAGGTCCCAGAGCCATGTACAGTAAGTAAAGTTCTGGGTATATGTACGTGTTCCCCAGACCATTTCCCAGGTCCCACAGCCATGTACAGTAAGTAAAGTTCTGGGTATATGTACGTGTTCCCCAGACAATTTCCCAGGTCCCACAGCCATGTACAGTAAGTTACCATTGCTGTTTTACCTTATATTTAGGCGGATCTGTGCAGATTTTTTTCTCCCATTGACTTTAATGGGTTTTTACGCAGATTTTCGAATTTTTCTGAAAATCCGTGAATCCACAGGCGGAACGGATTTTAGCAGTTTCGGCCATCTCTACTCTTGATTGCATTCAGCTGTGAGCAGACCTAATCAGCGCTTATTACCTACATTGGTTACCTTTGTCGCAGGCGCAGGATTTAAAACGTACGGATCATGCAGGCACTCACATTAAAGAAGCTTTGTGCGGTTCTGTTTAAACTTTCTCTTTCTAGTCTTCATAGTTATCTAACCACTACGGATTCCCTGTGTTTATTAAATTACATTTCTTACTGTCCCTTTACCTCTGTACTTAAATTTAAAGAATATTTCTTTATAGTTTAAGTTTGTTCATTGCTACTACTTTATTACTGTTTGCCATTGGCAAAATGAAATGAAAATAATTGTGATTGAAATATAGGAAATATAAATAAATTACAGTCTGGAGACTTCCCTTGTAATGAGAAGCTGAACTACTTTTTTTTTTAATTCATATGGGTGAATTATATGGGTGAATTATATGGGTGAATTATATGGGTGAATTATATGGGTGAATTATGTGGGTGAATTATATGGGTGAATTATGTGGGTGAATTATATGGGTGAATTATATGGGTGAATTATATGGGTGAATTATATGGGTGAATTATATGGGTGAATTATGTGGGTGAATTATATGGGTGAATTATATGGGTGAATTATATGGGTGAATTATATGGGTGAATTATATGGGTGAATTATAGGGTGAAGTATATGGGTGAATTATATGGGTGAATTATATGGGTGAATTATATGGGTGCCCAAAATGGTAGGTTACAGTGTCTATATCCTATATCCTTTTCTTCCCATGCTCTTCTCTGACAGGAAATGTATCTTAGCCAGACTAATTTCATATGGAAGCTGTTCCATAGACCTGTATTGGGCTGGCTGGCATGACAGAGTAGAACATTGCTTTATAGTATTTGAGGAATGAAATGATTTCTGAAAACTGATGTTAGAAAAATGATGGTAAACGTCAAATCGCATTTTGTATCTGACAATGTTTTATGGGAGTTTATGTTCTGTTATCCAACACTAGGGATTGGGGAGCAAATATGAAATGAACTCGTGTTCCCCGTGTGAGGAGAGATGAGAGGATGAAGGTTATCTCTCCACAGCAACAATTGCATTTAGAGGACACACATGTTTATTTACATTTTATTTAAGGTCAATCTTCTTGGCAGATCTGATGATTTTCTCTTGTACCTGAAACTGTTTAGTCAGAGCTTTTCCAGCTTTGATTCCGTCTGTGAGTGGGACAGTTTTATGAGGAGACATTTTGTCTTAAAAATACTTTTCATAATCTGAAAATGCATCCAAATATGGGTGCTGTTACTATATATCCAATTACGGGCACTGTTACTATGTATCCAATTATAGGTGCTGTTACTATGTATCCAATTATTGGTGCTGTTACTATATATCCAATTACGGGTGCTGTTAATATGTATCCAATTATGGGTGCTGTTACTATGTATCCAATTATGGGCGCTGTTACTATATATCCAATTACGGGCGCTGTTACTATGTATCTAATTATAGGTGCTGTTACTATTTATACAATTATGCGTGATGTTACTTTGTGTCCAATTATGGGTGCTGTTACTATGTATCTAATTATTGGTGCTGTTATTATGTATCCAGTTATGGGTGCTGTTACTATGTATCCAGGTGTGGGTGCTGTTAATGTGTATCTAATATAGGTACTGTTACTATTTATACAATTATGAGTGGGTGCTGTTACTATGTATCTAATTATTGGTGCTGTTATTATGTATCCATTTAAAGGTGCTGTTACTATGTATCCATGTGTGGGTGCTGTTAATGTGTATCTAATATAGGTACTGTTACTATTTATACAATTATGGTTGCTGTTTCGATTTTCTTTTTCCAAATTTCTCTCCAGCAGGTACCACATTCTGGCTAGCCAAATCTTATATATGGTACAAGTACAATAGACTTTACCAGTGATATTACCAGTCCCAGAGGACCATGGTAAGCACTAAGAGTCAGCATCAGTAACTGAATTGTTTATAATGTATGTATTAGTAGATATATAATTAAAGATACAGCAATTTAAGTTCTCAATACGATAGAATCACCTATGGGAAATCATACAGTGAATCCCCACTCCCCTTCCAATAAGGGAATGGGGTTACCTTTAATCACCAGCAATCATCATTGTAACTTGTGATGACAGGTCCACACTGTGTCCTTGACCTGATCAATGGGAAGATGCACGTCTTCACATTGGGAATGGACCAGTAAGTTACATAGAAGATTGCTGGCAATTACCAGGAGTGAGAAGTATAATTGTCATTTAATTCATTATTATGCTTTGATTCTCTTATTATTTAAGGTGTTGTATAAGCTCTAATAGTCTCTTGTACTATCGGTAAAGATTAGTTTGCTTGGTATTGGGCAGGGTCCATGAGCAATTAATTTTTTATTTTTTTAATAAATGGACACTTCATGTTTATCTTACTCTGATTGTAAAGGAACCATAGAACAGGTCCAAGATCAGTGTAGGTAATCATTTCAGTACTGGGAATCACAATGACATCTGAGCTGAGTTCTGTGTGTAACATTCTATTTGTGCAGTTGTGATTTATTTCAAGGTCGTTTAGAAAAAAAAAATATGCTATTCATTTTCCATCAATTTGTTTAATTTATAGTCTGTTACACATAATTTATTTGTAATAGACTAGGCAAGCCCTGATAAGCACTTTAAAAGCCATCGTGCTTTTATCCTATTGAAAGCATTTATAATCATAGACTCTGTTCCGAGTGCACAGCTTCTTCAAAACAGCTGTCAGAATCCAGCTGTTGTGTTGGGATGACAGATATAGGGAACCAAACAGATAATAACAAGAAAATCCTGACACCTCCAAGATGTAAATTTTCTTCCTTGACGTTCATTGACATAGACTTCTAATTTAAATACATGTATACTGTGATGAGATACATACTGTGATTAGATGTTTGAGTAGAGCTGAGCACAAGCGTTTTTAGTTCACAAAAACATAAACGGGAACCATCATAACTTTTATTAACAGTGATGTATAACCTACATTGTAAGTTCTTTGGGGGCAATAACTGCTTTAGCACCTGTTTTATGATGATACCTCCCAATTTTAGATGGCTTGGTGTGAGCTTGGTGTGTTTGGGGCATGTTTATGGCAGGGCCACATCTACCATTAGGCAGAGTGAGACATTTGTCTCAGGCGGCACCTCTGTGCTGAACAAGAAAGGCGGCAGTTCCATTGACTGTCTGAGGAACTGTTTAACTACCTATGTGATAGGAAGCTCAAAATTGTAAAATGTTACCCATGCCACCAGCGAAGCCATGACCATTGGTGAAACCCCACACATGAACAAAGCCGCACCCACTTTAACACTGCGGTGCGGGAAGGGTGGCATTCGAAAGTTTGGCTCAGGCATCAAAGACCCTAGAAGTGCCCCTTGGCCCTGCCCACAATATGGTTCGCTTGGACCATATGCTTTGATATATATGTACCCTAGCTCTAATTATTTGGTAATTCTAAAACCAATTCATAGATTATTGACCCATATTAAAGTAATCTAGTACTAAATTATATATTTATTTGAAATCATATCTGGTAAGGATTTAAAAATCTGATTGGTCCTAAATCAGATTTTGGGGAGGTGCTCATGAAACATTAACTTGAGCTGCTCCATATCACTGGTGATTCAGTAAAAGTCAGAAATGCTTGAACCGTTTTCTTCAGGTCGAATTTTGTTCAAACAGACAGCAACTTTAGGGAGAATATAGTCTACAAATGTCATAATTGGTGAGGCTTGGGATACATGTTCCAGGACCTGGAGAAAAACATACATAGAAAAATAGAGAAAAGGCACAGACTGACACTGGCTTGAAAAAGTTTCTAATAAATCCGTCCTTTATTTAGTTAATATTTAAGGGACGAAAGTTAAAAGCATTTAACAAACACATATTTACAATCCTTTATCTGACCTAGAGTCACCCTGCATCATAGTATACAGTGTACATACAGAAGTGAAAAAAAGGGTAAACTGATGCATCTTATGTAATACATGGTTATAAATACCGGTCTAGGCTAGCCAATGTAGCAGCAGAAGGGCATTCATGACAGACGTGTTTCACTACCGGCGTTCGTGAATGGAGCTTCCTTAACGCTGACCTCGATCGGTATTTATAACCATTTATTACATAAGTCGACTAAATAAAGGACGTTTTTATATAAACGTTTTCAAGTCAGTGCTTTGTTTTCTATTTCCCTATGCATGTACAACTAATACAGAGGAGCACCTGCCCTATACATATAGAGATAATAGGAGATTTAACCTTAGTGCCCTGATCACCTTTTTTCTTCCGGTAAAAAAACATAGGCTAGTTTTCAACTTTTACAACCACCCCATATGCCTTAGGGGCATGTGGGTGAAGGTCGGGTTATGGGTCTGGCTTCTTGCGGGTTGGGTGAAAGTTGGGAGCAGGCACTGGTTTTGCGCAGGATTGTAATCTGACCTTTGGGCTGGCATCTGTTAGTAAACCAAGTGATCACCCTGCTGAGAAATTACTGAGCCTAACAAAGTTTTGAATTTCAGTGGGTTGCAGGTCAGGTTCAGGTAGAAGACTGTGGGTTGGGTCAGGTAGTGGGTTGAGTTAAGTTGCTGAGGGGGGAGGATGAGCTCAGCTAATAGTACTGAGGAAAACAGTTCTAAAATGCCAGGTAAAAGCTGCTGTAGACTTTATAACAGTGACCCTGTGACTAGCAGCCATGAGATCCCTATCCCTGCCTCTTCCTTCCTTCCACCCAACTCTCCAATTAGAACTTAGAGTGGGTGAGGAGTGAACAATTCAATGGAGGAAACATGGAAAGCAGGATATAATGTCAGTGCTGGCAGCTGAAAGGGTTAAAGGTAATACTCTGGGAAAGTGCCGGTACTGAAAATGTTAATGAAATTCTCTGGGAAAGTGCTGGCACTGAAGGGTTACTGGCAATACTCTGGGAAAGTTCTGTTACTGAACCGAGAAGGACATCTATCAACTTTTTTTAAACAGCTGATCGCACATCCTCAATAAAGATGACCAGCTGTTTAAAAGACAAGTACCAGTCTTTTGAACAGCTGATCGAGTGGATCTTTACTGTGGATGCAAAATCAACTGTTAAAAAATATCTGATTGGGCAAGGGGCAGGGGTGTGTCAGGGGCCCAGCCTCCAAGCCTATGGGAGAGCCTGGGCCCAACGTTACACTGCTGATCCCGGCATTCCAATCTGTATTTTATTGGTGGTTAGTGCCGCTGCGTACACACAAACATACGTATACACGCCCCCCTGACCAACCTGGCACAGCGTGCTCCTCTTACCAACTACTAAAACGGTTCAACTATAAAGAAACATGCACAGAAACATTGACAGTCTGTCAGAAGGAATAGAGTGTTTGGCTGGCCAAGATGGCTAGAAACAGCCCTGCAACAAGGTTTTGATTGGAAAGAAAGTGACAATAAAAGGTTCTCTGCTAGTTATAAAGACAAACATCAAAATAAATTCTATATAAATAACATCAAAAAATAAATAATAAAAATGTCGTATGAAAATATATACTTGAATAAAAATATCCAGTGTATATGGTAAATAATAGAAACAAATCTATAATATTTATAGCACGTTATCCCATGTGATGTTTACCTGAAGAACTAAATTAACACCAACCTTTAATCAATATACAAGTTCCTGCTATTTCATCTCTTTTCTCCTGATCATGTTTTTTTAAACGATAACATTCTAAAAAGGAAATTAAAGGGGAACAACTCTCTTTTCACACATCACCATGACAATAGCTTTGTCTCTCATTTACCGTACAATAGACTCAGTAATGTATTTCAAGGTCTGTTTAATGTGTTCTCCATTATTTATTACCTAGACCGTAACTGTCCTTGTATGTTTTACAAATCTAACAAACAAGCTCGACACTCCGCAGCTCAATATCCGTAAGAGGAAAGTGTCTGTATCCTCCAGCATCTCTGTGTTGGAGAAGATGGAAAAGAGTTAAGAAATCTATGGAAATGAACAAATAAATGTACATGTTACAACGTACTGGGCGTCCTGCAGTGCAATATTGCAGAGCATCTGGTGAGAAGTCATTTGCATTTTGGCATCTAATAAGAGGAAGAATTGTAACGTTTCCCCTTTTTTCAGTTGTAGAACTTCAGTCTCCTGTTATGTCTGGCAGTCTATCGGCGCAGCCTCCTAACTTCTTCTTGGCGCAAAAGTTAAAACTGCCGTGTAGCGTTAAATTAATGCGCTGTGGAATAAATAGTTTTGTGCTTTGTCATTGGATATCGGGAATGTAACTACAGTGCAATGTCACAGTTATGTAATAATGTCCATACAAGCAAGGCAGAGTAGAGGAGCACACTACTTCAGTGAATATTTCTTTATTTGTGCAAAAACCACAGCATACAACATTATCCTCAGGTATAACTGGAAGGGGCCTAGAGTCCCGAAACGTTGTATGCTGTTGTTTTTGCACAAATAAAGAAATATTCACTGAAGTAGTGTGCTCCTCTACTCTTTGCCTTGCTTGGATATTGAAGCCCTGGAAGTAGGGGGCTGAGAGGACTGCACCTACCAACTTGTCTGGCTAAAGAGCCAACAGCGGTGTGCCGTTGTACATCTGGAACTGTTAATAATGTCCATACACCCTATTAACAACGAAGGGTTTGTAAACAAGCAATCAGATGATTTACCAATGTGATCATCACTCAATAATCAAGTAAGATAGGGAGAGTTAAGGCACTAGACTAGAGCTCCCTTTTCTCATATGCAAATAAGGGGAGGAGAGACTTCAGGGTAGTTTCATTTTTGCCACGGTAGCCCTTAAGGAAATGCAATACCTTCTAAGAGGTTTTAATTCATTCTATTAGCTAAATTCAGAACCAATGGTATTGTGGTACTTTTGCATGACTGTTTTAATACAAGGGCCAGTGGTAAAGTCACACAATAGACAGAATCTTGATTTAACAACAGCCACAATCATTTGGGTAAATCTGCATTGTGGGGGCAATACTAAGTGGTTGCACACATTTGAATTCCCAACTGGTTATTTAGATGGTGAAATAACAAGGGATGGCACACAGCTGTTTTAAAATTACATCTACCCACCTGTTTGACTTTAAATAAGTCCCAACCAATCAACTCTTGTCTTCCTAACCCACTCCTCTAGCTTGCATCACCACTAAGAATTTATGAAATGTTTTCACCGCTGCCTACCCCACCATCAGATATGTCTCTGTGATCATTTGCATCACAGCCAGAGATTGTCTGGGGTTCCTTTGCATGTTGTCCTGCAAGCTTGAGCAATGTACTCTGTGTATGCGTCAGCTCATGATGAGCTCCAGGGGGTGGAAGGGGCAGAATAGCAAACTTTTAGAGGGAGAGCAAGGGCTTTGCAGTGATGGTAGAGGCTAGAAAAGTCATTTTGAGTTGACATGCCCTATATCAGCTATTTAGAAAGGTTCAGTAGCAACAGGACAATGGAACCATCCCTTACTTTACTTTATCACAAACAAAGAGTTGCACAGTAATACGTAAAAAGAAAATACAGTTTTCAGACAACATTAACAATTGTGTGTTATATTTTCCCCTTTGAAATATTTTTGTATGTATTTCTGTTAAATAAAATGCTTTTAAGACACCACAAGAGAGAAACATTAGAAGTGTCATTTTGTCTACTGAACCACATTAAGTCCATATGGCCAATCAGATAGAGACAATTTTTAGGTGACCATTCAAAGACACCAATGTTGAGATCAACAGCATTTTCCATCAAAAGAAATGGTTCATTGCATTTAATGGGACATTGTAACATCATGATTCCCCCAGAGGAACACAGCAAAGAACCACATGTGCCATAGCTATAAAATATAATTATGTGTAAATAAATAACTTACTAATCTGACACTCCCTCTCTCCTTATTGCTTTTTTAGGGTTGCCATAAAGAGATGTTGTCAGATATACTTTCCTAGAACCCGGTTCTGAGGCGGATTTCTGAGATCTGTGGATTTTTCAGAATTATGCTTTCTGGATTTCCAAACTTTTTGATAATCGGAGGATTTCCAAAATTTTGAAAATTCCTAGAAAAATTTAAAAAATTCATAAATTCAAAATTTCTAGAAATTGTGAACATTTTTAAGATGACTACACGCTGTGCCCAAATGGGAAGCGCATTTGGGAAGCGCATGGACGGTGTTTTTTAACATTTGTGGACATTGATGTGTGTTTCCCAGACCATTTCCCAGGTCCTTGAGCCATTTATAGTAAGTTACCATTGCTAGTAACACCTTTATTCTATAACAGCAAAATTCCAAGTATAGAGGGGTCCAGGCATGGATATGGTGCAAAATAAGTGAATTTATTCCTCCATTAAGCGTACAGACAGGCAACGTTTCGAGTGTGGGCCTGATACATTGCCTGTCTGTTTACTCTTAATGGAGGAATAAATTCACTTATTTTGCACCATATCCATGCCTGGACCCCTCTATACTTGGAATTTTGCTGTTATAGACTATTTCGGGTGAGGCAGTGTAACCCACATCAGAGGGTGCCAGAGAAGTTAACTGGAGGATCCAGTACGATTCTTTATGTTTAACACCTTTATTCTAGGCAGATTCCCCCCCCCCCCCCCATTGATTTTAATGGTTCCACTTGGGATTTTTGAATATTGTGAAAATCTCCAAATTATCGAGCGGAACGGATTTTGAGAAGTTCAGCCATCTCTAATTATAACCTTTAAATTTAATGCATTTTTGGAATTGATGGCAGAACAACACAATGGGTCAGTATTACCCAAAATACAATAGTTAAAATGGCCATAGAGAAGCAGTGATGGTCCATCAGTGAAGTCCATCCAACAAGTCCATTCCTGTTTCGCTCTCAGGGCTTTCAGTATTTTCAGCAGGATATTTTGTTGACCCCATAGAAGATGTTCTTGATTTATTAAACTTGTATACAACTTTTTTTGGTAAAAAAAAGAAACTGCAATCTTTTTTTTTTAACTCCATGTAATGTTTTTATGTGCACAGCGCTGTGATGGGGAGAATTACCCAATAACCAACAGTCTCCACCGAAAGATGCAATAGATGATTACAGTCCAGTAAAAGAAAGGTACTGAAAGTAGAAAAGGATATTTTATTTTACTATGAAGATAGTTAAAGTGGAATGCAATTCCTTTTTTTAAAGTTGACCCATTGTACATGGTACTAATGTATTTCCATGGTAAAATTCCAGGGTCTCGTCTACTAGCTGATTTGCAGAAAGAGAAAGAACTGGTTAAATATAAGCAATCCAAATGCCCAGTAATTTCAAATGATGGTTTCCCAGTATTGCGGGAATGTGGCGTTTTACAAGAGCTGTATTATTTAACAGATTTCCCTTCCGATCATAGCGACTAGCTAGTTTAACCCTTCCACTTACACACTTTATAGAATATAAATCCTCACTAATGAATATTAATACTTACCGGAGATTGAAAATAAGAGGTTGAGTGGTTTCCAAACACTGTAATGCAATAAAAGGGTCTAATGCAATAAAAAGTGCAAAAGTCTGCCAATGCTATTAATCTGCAGCAACCAAACGGCAATTAGCTACTAACATCTGTAACTGTATGTGTGTGTTTTCTGGAGTGATATGTGTATGCACATACTGTATGTGTGTGTTTGTTTTCTGGGGTGATTTGTGTACGCACATACTGTATTTGTGCGTTTGTTTTCTAAAGTGATGTGTTTATGCGCATACTGTATGTGTGTGTGGGTTCTCTGAAGTGATATGTGTATGCACATACTGTTGTGTGTGTTTGTTTTCTGGGTGGAATTTTGTACATACATACTGTATGTGTGTTTTTCTAGGGTGATTGTGTACGCACATACTGTATGCGTGTTTGTTTTCTGGAGTGATATGTGTATGCCCATACTGTATGTGTGTGTGTTTTCTGGGGTGTGATTGTGTACGCACATACTGTATGTGCGTTTGTTTTCTAAAGTGATGTGTTTATGCGCATACTGTATGTGTGTGTGTTTGTTCTCTGAAGTGATATGTGTATGCACATACTGTATGTGTGTGTTTGTTTTCTGGGGTAATTTTTGTACATACATACTGTATGTGTGTTTGTTTTCTAGGGTGATTGTGTACGCACATACTGTATGCGTGTTTGTTTTCTGGGGTGATTGTTGGTATACATAGTGATATGTGTGTTTTGTTTTTCTGGGGTGATTTGTGTATGCACATGCTGTATATGTGTGTTTGTTTTCTGGGGTGATTTGTGTATGCACATACTGTTATATGGGTGTTTGTTTTCTGGGGTAATTTTTGTACGCACATACTGTATGCATGTGTTTTGTTTCTGGGTAATTTGTGTATGACTACTGTATATGTGTGTTGTTTTCTGGGGATTTGTATGCACATGCTGTATATGTGTGTTTGTTTCGGGGTGATTTGTGTATGCACATGCTGTATATGTGTGTTTGTTTCTGGGGGTGATTTGTGTATGCACATACTGTATGTGTGTTTTGTTTTCTAGGGTAATTTGTGTACGCACATACTGTATGCATGTGTTTGTTTCTAGGGTAATTTGTGTACGCAAATACTGTATGTGTGTGTTTGTTTTTGGTGGGTGATTTGTCTATGCACATACTGTATGTGTGTGTGTTTGTTTTCTGGAGGGATTTGTGGTATGCACATACTGTATGCGTTGTGTTTGTTTTCTGGGGTAATTTGTGTATGTGTAAACTGTATGTGTGGTGTGTTTTCTGGAGTGATTTGGTATGCAAACTGTGTGTGTTTTGTTTTCTGGGGTGATTTGTGTATGCACATACTGTATGTGTGTTGTGTTGTTTTCTCAAAGATGTGTGTATGCGTATACTGATGCATGTGTTGTTTGTTTTCTGGGGTGATTTGTGTATGCACATACTGTATATGGTGTTTGTTTTCTGGGGTAATTTTTGTACACACATACTGTATGGTGTGGTTGTTTTCTGGAGTGATGTGTTGTATGCACATACTGTATGGTGTGTGTGTTTGTTTTCTGGGGTGATTTGTGTATGTGCAAACTGTTTGTGTGTGTTTTCTGGGGGTGTTTGTGTACGCACGTACTGTATGCGGTGTGTTGTTTTCTGGGGTGATTTGTGTACGCACATACTGTATTTGTGCGTTTTGTTTCTAAAGTGATGTGTTTATGTGCATACTGTATGTGTGTGTGTTTGTTTCGGGGTGGTTTTGTCTACGCACGTACTGTATGTGTGTGTTTGTTTCTGGGGTGTGTGTGTATGCACATACTGTATGTGTGTGTTTGTTTTCTTAAGTGATGTGTATGTGCATACGTTGTGATGTGTTTGCTTTCTGGAGTGAAATGTGTATCCACATACTGTATGCGTGTTTGTTTTTTGGGGTATTTGTGTATGCATATACATATGCGTGTGTATTTTTGTTTTCTGGGGTGATATGTGTACACACATACTGTATGCGTTGTGTTTGTTTACTGGGGTGATATTTGTAAGAACATACTGTATGCGTGTGTGTTGTTTCCTAGAGTAATATTGGTATGCACATACTGTATGTGTGTGTGTTTTCTGGGGTAATTTTTGTACATACATAATGTAGTGTTGTTTGTTTTCTGGGTGATTTGTGTACGCATATACTATATGCGGTGTATTTTGTTTTTGGAGTGATATGTGTACGCACATACGTATGTGTGTTTGTTTTCTAGAGTGATATGTGTACGAACATACTGTATGCGTGTGTTTGTTTTTGGAGTATTATGTGTACACACATACTATATGCGGTGTGTTTGTTTCTGGAGTGATATGTGTTATGAACTACTGTATGCGTGTTTGTTTCTGGGAGTGATATGTGTACAAACATACTGTATGCGTGTTTGTTTTCTGGAGTGATATGTGTACCCACATACTGTATGCGTGTGTTTGTTTACTGGGGTGATATGTGGAGAAAATACTGTATGTGTGTGTGTGTTTGTTTTCTGGAGTGATTGATGTGTACGAACATACTGTATGTGTGTTTTGTTTTCAGGAGTGATATGTGTACGAACATACTGTATGCGTGTGTTTGTTTACGTGGGTGATATGTGTAAGAACATACTGTATGTATGTTTTTGTTTTCAGGAGGAGTGATATGTGGTACGCACATACTGTACGAGTTGTTTGTTGTTTTCTGGAGTGATGATGATGTGTACAAACATACTGTATGCATGTTGTTGTTTACTGGGGTGATATGTGTGTAAAAACATACTGTATGGTGTGTTTGTTTACTGGGGTGATATGTGTAAGAACATACTGTATGTGTGTTTGTTTACTGGGGTGATTTGTGTATGCACAATACTGTATGTGTGTGTTTTGTTTCTTAAGTGATGTGTATGTGCATACTGTATGCATGTGTTTGCTTTTGGAGTGAAATGGTATCACATACTGTATGCGTGTTTGTTTTTTGGGGTTATTTGTGTATGCATTATACTATATGCGTGTATTTTTGTTTTTCTGGGGTGATATGTGTACACACATACTGTATGCGTTTGTGTTGTTTACTGGGGTGATATTTGTAAGAACATACTGTATGCGTGGTGTTGTTTCCTAGAGTAATATGTGTATGTACATACTGTATGTGTTGTGTGTTTTCTGGGGTAATTTTTGTACATACATACTGTATGTGTGTGTTTGTTTTCTGGGGTGATTGTGTACGCATATACTATATGCGTGTGTATTTGTTTTCTGGAGTGATATGTGTACGCACATACTGTATGTGTGTTTGTTTTCTAGAGTGATATGTGTACGAACATACTGTATGGCGTGTGTTTGTTTTCTGGGTATTATGTGTACACACATACTATATGCGTGTGTGTTTGTTTCTGGAGTGATATGTGTATGAACATACTGTATGCGTGTTTGTTTTCTGGAGTGATAGTGTACGAACATACTGTATGCGTGTTTGTTTTCTGGAGTGAGTGATATGTGTACCACATACTGTATGCGTGTGTTTGTTTACTGGGGTGATATGTGTAAGAACATACTGTATGTGGGTGTGGTTGTTTTCTGGAGTGATATGTGTACGAACATACTGTATGGTTTTTGTTTTTCAGGAGTGATATGTGTACGAAATACTGTATGCGTGTGTTTGTTTACTGGGGTGATATGTGTAAGAAAATACGTATGTATGTTTTTGTTTTCAGGAGTGATATGTGTACGCACATACTGTACGAGTGTGTTTGGTTTTGGAGTGATATGTGTACAAACATACTGTATGCATGTGTGTTTGTTTACGTGGGGTGATATGTGTAACACATACTGTATGTGTGTTTGTTTACTGGGGTGATATGTGTAAAGAACATACTGTATGTGTGTTGTTTGTTTACTGGGGTGATTTGTGTAAGAGCAATACTGTATGCGTGTGTGTGTTTTCTGGCGTGATATGTATAAGAACATACTGTATGCGTGGTGTGTGTTTTCTGGCGTGATATATAAGAACATACTGTATGCGTGTGTGTTGTTTACTGGGGTGATATTGTGTAAGAAACATACTGTATGTGTGTGCTTGTTTTCTGGAGTGATATGTGTACGAACATACGTATGCGTGTGTGTTTGTTTTACTGGGGTGATATGTGTAAGAACATACTATATGTGTGTGTTTGTTTTCTGAGTGATATGTGTACAAACATACTGGTGCGTGTGTTGTTTACTGGGGTGATATGTGTAAGAACATATGTATGTGTGTTTTGTTTTCAGGAGTGATATGTGTACGCACATACTGTACGAGGGTGTTTGTTTACTGGGGTGATAGTGTAAGAACATACTGTATGTGTGTTGTTTACTGGGGTGATTTGTGTAAGAGCATACTGTATGGCGTGTGTGTGTTTTCTGGTGTGATATGTATAAGAACATACTGTATGCGTGTGTGTTTGTTTAATGGGGTGATGTGGTATGCACATTCTGTATGGTGTGTTGTTTTGGTTTCCACCAAGCAGAGAAGGTGGGATACATCACTGCAGTCCAATCACACGCCACAATCTCATATTGAAGAATAGTATAGTTTTGCATTAGTTCCATTCCCCTGGTAACATTCCCATTTATGAATAAGAAGTGAATTTAATATAGAACAGAATAGAATTAGACAGTTAAAATGAAATGTCAGTGAGATAAGAACTAATAGACCTGTGAATTAGCTATATTTATAGTTTTTTAGATATAAAAAGTTAGAAACTGCTACTACATCTATCACATTTTGTGTGTTTTTTAATGGGATCAGAAATAAATAAAATAGACATAAATTAAAGGAGAACTAAAGCCAAATTTTTACACCCCAGAATCTGAACATTTACCCACTAAAAAACACCAGTAAACTGTAAAATAGCAATACAGTAAATAGCATTAAAGTAAATGTTACCAAATGAAAAACTGGATGAAATAACTGTGTGTATGTACAGTGACTGGTCACACCCAGCCTCAGTCACATGCTTCCTTTGCCTATTCTGTCCTGTAAAAGTATTGGCTAGCGGTTACTAAAGGGGGTGTGACCAACTGTACCAACTGTAAAACGTTTCTGCAATATCTTAGGACTAAGCATGTGTAAAAAAAAACATAATGGCCAGTGACCACACTGTGTGACACTGGAACACTGGGAAATAAGACGCAATTCTCATGTTAGAAAGTTAAATTTCTAAACAAACCATATTAAAATGAGATGTGAGACACTGATTATGTTTTCATATCAAGGAGATCTGCCTTCTAATTCAATGTTGTTCTGAGGCTTTAGTTGTCCTTAACAATAAAAATATATTACTTTATAACCTTTCATGTTAAAATAATATTGTGTGTGTACTGAGGCACTGGTAACTGTGACAGCAAATTAGATTCATATTCCAAAAAGGGATTATTTGTCCTTTTAAAAATATTAGCATTCAATTTAACAAACAGGTTATAACAGTTTCAAAAAGAAAACAGTTTGGTTGAAATCTACCCCCATGGTTAGCACTGATGCATTAGATGCTAAGTCTTGGTTCAAATCTACCCCACTGGTTAGCACTGATTTATTAGATGCTAAGTCCTTGGTTCAAATCTACCCCCACTGGTTAGCACGTGATGCATAGATGCTGAGTCCTTGGTTCAAATCTACCCCCATTGGTTAGCACAGATGCATTAGATGCTGAGTCCTTGGTTCAAATCTACCCCCACTGGTTAGCACTGATGCATTAGATGCGAGTCCTGGTTCAAATCTACCCCCATTGGTTAGCACAGATGCATTAGATGCTGAGTCCTTGGTTCAAATCTACCCCACTGGTTAGCAATGATGCATTAGATGCTTAGTCCTTGTTTCAAATCTACCCCCATGGTTAGCAATGATGCATTAGATTCTGAGTCCTTGGTTCAAATCTACCCCCACTGGTTAGCACTGATGCATTAGATGCTTAGTCCTTGGTTCAAATCTACCCCCACTGGTTAGCACTGATGCATTAGATGCTGAGTCCTTGGTTCAAATTTACCTCCATTGGTTAGCACTGATGCCTAAGATCAGTAACTGGATCATGGAAATGTACAGTACTTTTTAAATAACTTTTAGGTTATCTGATTTTTGTAATTCTTGAGTGCCCCCTACCTCACCCACAGTGTTTCAGAAGAAACCGTGCTTTCATGCCAAACTATTCTCTAATAGCATCCTTACAAACATGTATAACATTTAACTACATTTTATATTCACCATCCAAACCTATCAAAACTCCTGCCATTCAAAATTGAGTCTAGTAATGGCATATCATCAACAAAAATACCATAAAACTGTTATAAACAATATGGTAACGGTATGTGTTTTCTGAATCAACCTGGGTTTATGAGTTTCACCTACTTGATATCTGAGATTGCCCTTTAAACTTCTCAAAGGAGATTTAAAGCTGTCCTCAATAAAGTGTTTCCATATAAGGTTCCAGACATTCTGTTGCAGAGATGCAAACTGAAATCAATCATTCCTATATCATATAGTGAATGTTCTGACTATGGGGGGTCAGAAAGTCTTCTCACAACCTTCTAAAGAATAATTAGAATAATAATAAAAAATAATAATGAAATAAGAGGAACACATTCAGGGTTTTTCAATAAAGTCTTATCATTAAAAATGGTGCTAATTTTGCCCCAGCCAATCAGATGTTAGCTTTAAATGTTAAATAATATCTGATTGGTTGGGGCAAAATTAGCACCATTTTTAACAATAAGAACTTTTATGAATCTCTCTTAAGAACTTTATTGAATCTCCCAGCACGTGTTTTTGTGTGAGAGAATATTAATCCAGCCCTTTGCCCACTTTCATGACTTTCCTGTAATAAACGATAATAATAATAATAAAGACATATTACGAAGTTAGTTTCACAGTAAATTATGATCCATCAATTTGTACAAAATTGGGACAATTTGATCCTTGTGCTAATTGCAAAGCTATAAGGTGAAAAATTCCACCATTGAACAGAAGAAAGGTTGTAAGGGCAGTTCTGGAATTGCAGACTCACAGGGGATATCTTCCACTTGCTTTATAAACAAAACATGTTTCGGACTCGTGGTCCATTATCAAGTAACCCTCTGCCATTACATCTCTTAACCCACCCACATACTGAATAAAGCAGGATCTAACAGGAAGGAAGGTAAACCAGAAAGCGCCCAACAGTGCAGCAGCAGGAAGGTAGCCCAGTATATACCCTTTTCTTTTAAAGCCCAGGAAAACTTAATTCATGTCCAAAACCATACAGTTAGTGCAACAATGTGCTGGGGGGGTATCCTGCCTGTAGGGTACTCTGGATCTTCCTTTACTAACATGCCCCCACTCAACCCTCCAAGGAACATGGAACTGATAATGGAAAAAAAATTGGAAATAACCTGTGACCAGCCATTCCAAGCAACATTAGTTCAACTAAGGACAGTGAAATTATAATCATATGGATTTTACACATTTTATTCTGCACACAAGACAAGATCCTGATAACTGCAAATGTCAAAAAAGAGAAACATGGAAAGAAAAATATAGAACAAAATAATTAGTTCCTTTTAGAACTAAATAATTAGTAATCCTTTTACATCAGCACATGAGGGTAGGAGAGGGACAATGTTTATCACATTAAACACGGGGTTAAATCATATCCTCCTTTCACAGAGAAATCAGCACAAAACTACAAGGATTCTCAGTGCGGAACTATTTTTATCTTATGCACATATTGGGTTTAATTGATCAAAACATTGCTACCTATATAGTAGCCATTTGTGACTTTTCCCTGGGCAAGTTTTTTTTTTTATCTTCAAGGGCATTCCCTGTAAAGTCCCCCACCTCCTCATCACTAAACACAAAGATGTTTCCCATCCTGCTCGGCTTACAAGAGCGAAAAGAGTCTGATAAACAAACAGCTCTGAAACAAACGACTTGCGCTTGTATTTATGTGTGTTTGTCATATGAGGCTTCTTGCATGGTCTCCCTATAATAAAAATGTGTGACTAAAGGTTGTGTGTATACACTCACTAAAAATGTTGCCATTTAAATTGGTGATAAAATCCTAAAATCATACTTTATCCAATCAGATTACTCTTAACATCAGATATATCAGGAACTGGTAAAGATTTGATTATATTCACTTATTATAATGGGAGGCAGTTTCAGGGAGAAACATTAGTACTGATGGTGTTACTGACACTGGAACGTCTCTATTCCCACACCCATCCGGTACAAGTGAAATGTATAGTGTTAGGGTAATTTCCCATAACACATTCTGATGCATATGGCCTGTAATCTGTGTTATTGCTGACTGTAGTCTGACTAAAAAATGATGCAAATCAAATGTGACAGTTTTCTACAGACCTGCCAGAACATATACTGTGATTTGCGTCAAATCTACATTATTCAGCTTTAGAGAACAATTTTCTATGAAATAGCCCTGTTGGGATATAATAATCCTAGGCCTTTAGAAAGTGTTCAGATTTGTAGCAGTTCTAAACCCTGTATAATTCTATTCTCCATCTCCATGTCTAAGTGCTCTCATTACGTCCACGCTAGTTAAAGGAACCTGGATCCTGTGTTGGCAAATCTTAATATGTCATTTCTCTCCCTGTATTTCCATAGTATAAATACTCGTAGACACGTCTAATATGGCGCAAGATGCACAAGCAAGCAACGCACGTACGTCATATGCCAATAATGGACAATAATCACAAATGTATGGCATGTATAGCCACAACGCCAGTTTTATCCTCGTATTTAAGGATGTTACTTAATTCTGAATTGCCCAGGAAACATATGATGATACAACATTATAGGGTTTCATTCATTAATATTGCTGATCAAACACATGAAAAGCTTAATTAACATGACTTCTTAACTGTATTTATAGATTCTTGATAACATTTTTCGCTGCTTATAGGAGAACTAAAGATAAAATGTAAATGACTGCATGAATGCTATAATTGTAATCTAGCAGATTTCTGTATCTCTCACTTTAAAATAAGCAGCATTATAGAGGAAATTAGATGTTAATTTAGGTTTCTGGGTTTTACAGAGTGGGTCACTGACCCAGATACACAGTTGCACATGCTCAGTGAATTCTCTAGCCCCTACTCTAGAGCTGTCAAGTTACTACTGGTGACCTGTCTGTGACCTCTCTGTAACCAAGAATGAGCAGTAAGAAAACCAATTGTTACTAAGGAGGGCTGCAGACATAAGAACATGACAAAAACCTGCAGGATTACAGATGATTTTCCACAATACTGCTGATTACATGGTAGATTGTTACAGCTATTTGATAGCTAGGAATTATAGAATCTATTTGGGATTATTAATAATTATATTTAGTTCTCCTTTAACTGCGCCCACTGCAATACTCTAATACTGAGTCTGCTGGGTAGAATTAAAAGTTGTGTAGTTTTTAGCAACAGTGAAAGAGCTGCAGGTCACAGACAGCTATCTATGGTGGGGGGTCCCTTACAAGAGGGAGAGGGTCACATCTTTAATGACTAAGCACAGAGATTCTTAATCTATGGCCATAGACCATCTGCAGGTTAATACTGTTGTGGGGTGTGTTTTAAATGGTTGTTTAACATTCTTTATATAGAATTGGGAACATGGATCTGAACTGCGTCTCCTCAATAACAATAAATGGAATTTAATTACACTCCTTGGGCACATGGACAAGATTTGGGGGGGCAGTAAGATGAATGGATTGAACCATCTGCTGTAAATCATATTGTATAACTGGAGAATAATCTTTGCCCTTTGTTTATATGGGGATTGGACATTGATAGATTTTGTTATATACAGTAGCATTAAATATAGGGATAATTGACATCACACTCCTTAGAATTATGTCTTTCAAATCAGCCAAGTGGATAATACAGGATAAAGATAGGATTACCATCCATTTCCCCATAATAAAGTAATGCCCATTACGTACAGTATATGTGTTCCTTGTGATACACACACTGGGATTTCGCCTTCACCTTACAAACACTGTCTGCAAGTTTTATTTCTAAAAACTCTTTTGGGTCAAGGAAATCGAATGAATGAAATTACCCGCAGTGGATAAGCTGATAGAAATGTCTATCATCCCGTGTGGGTTCCACAATGCGATATTTAGATGGAATGAGTAGGAAGAAGCAATCTGTACACTTCTCCCAGTCTCATGCCCGTGCAGCTGAATGACTTAAAGGATAACTATACTCTGAAAATTAACTTTTTAAAAATAGAAAGTACCTGGGCGAGGGAGGTCGGATTGATTATTCCTACCTCACAATATCATTTCATTAAGGAGCTACAGCACATACAGTTTTCATTTGCCAGGTTAGACCTGGACTATTTCTATTAAAGATAGTGCTGAAGCCAGGATGAAGACTGGCAGAAATCGGTTTTCTTTGGGCTGGTGCTCCTCACAGAAAACAATACTGGGAGGTAGGAATTACCAGCCCTTTCATTTTAACCATTTAAAAAAAAACTTTATACACATGATAGTTCTCCTTTAAGGAACCAGTCAGTTAGGAAAAACTGAAATAAGAAAAGGGGATGACTTTGTCCAACAAACATCTACTCACACAACTATTTTAAATGCACGACCCTCTCCTTACATACAAGATGTATGTCGTATGTGACGTACATGATAGACCTTTTACTCCCCTCTAATAATATACATAACTCAGTTTTCTAAGAGATCTCAAAAGGTTTCCCTACATAAAATCAATTGCTTATTAATTTACAGTGGAGGTCTAATGCATCACGGTGTTTGAACTGCCATGTAACTGTATAATCATTGATCCACATTTCTACGGTAATTACAAACAGGAACATCATCAATAAAACCAATGTTAAAAAAAATGTCAAAATATACATTAGTGGGATCTGTTTGTTGCTATGGACGCAATCAATCATCTGCAATTATTCTAAAGGCAAAATAATGCAATATGGTATGTTAGGAGGTTTCAACTGATGTTAATCACTTGAAGCCTTTGAGACGGGCATCATATTGTTGTAGCAAGTTACAGTTTAATGCTACTAGGCTGCCCTATCAATGGATATCAGATATACTGTCCTTAAAGGTTAGAAAACAACATGTCCCTAAACACGTTTCTATTCAGTCTGCAACTAAACAATACAGAAGCATTCGATCACTTATTATCTAAAATCAACCAGTCTATTCATGTTGCTATTAGCAATGGAATGTTTACCCTCCAACCTTCCGGGATTTTTTTGACAGCAACAGACACTCGGCACCAATGAAAAACAAACAAAACTTCTCTTGTACACTACCAATCTTTCCCAGTGACATCCATAGCCACTCCACTGAAATAGAAGACAGGTGGTCGACATTTGCTACTGCAAAAGCAAAGTTTATTCCAATTGACACTTGGTGGAATATTATCACTTCACCAGCATAATATTGCAATGAATACTGTACATTCATAATGACGTGTTACATACAATACTCACTGTTCTATCAACCTCGGTTCAGTTTTTAAAAGCAGAGAGATGGTAGTTTATGCATAGGATGGTCTGGACAATGTCTTTCACTTAAGGAATGTCTGTACTTTAAAAAAAACAATAAACTCATCCCTATCTGACCGTGAGCGGATAACCAGCCGAATGCTACTGTACATGATGTCCCACTGTGCCATTAAGTCTCACTGTACCATGATGTAACACTGCCATGATGTCCTACTGTGCCATGAAGTCTATTGTACCATGCTGTAACACTGTGCCATGATGTCCTACTGTGCCATGATGTCTTTCAGTACCATGATGTCTATGTTGCATGATAAGTCTTACTGTTGCCATGAAGTCTTACTGTACCATGATGTAACAATGTACTATGATGTCCTACTGTACCATGATGTCCTACTGTTGCATGAAGTCTACTGTACTATGATGTCCCACTGTACCATGAAGTCTTTCTGTACCATGATGTCCTACTGTGCCATGATGTAACACTGTACCATGATGTCCACTGTGCCATGATGTCTTACTGTACCATGATGTCCTACTGTTGCATGAAGTCTTACTGTACCATGATCTCTCACTGTATCATGATGTCTACTATGCCATGATGTCCTATTGTACTATGAAGTCTTTCTGTACAATGATGTCCTACTGTACCATGATGTAACACTGTACCATGATTTGTAACACTGTACCATGATGTCTTACTTACCATGATGTCCTACTGTTGCTTTAAGTCTTTGTACCATGATGTCTCTACTGTATTAAGATGTATTTCTGTTCCATTTCCTACTGTACCATGTTGTCTACTGACATGATGTCCTACTGTACCATGTCTTTCGTATCATTTTGTCCTACTTACCATGTCATTTATTGTACATAATTTCAATTGTACAATATCTTTCGGTACTATGATGTCTATACGTACCATTTTGTCTACTATACCATAATGTCTCTATCTGTACCATAATGTCCTACGTACCATAATGTCCCCTACTGTATCATGATCTATTCTGTGCCATATTGTCTATTGTACATGATGTCTACTGTACAATATCTTTCCATGCCATGATGTCCTACTGTACCATGCTGTCTTTCCATGCCATGTTGTCCTACTGTACCATGCTGTCCCTTTTTTACCATGCATGATGTCCTAATAGGTTTTCCAAACTCATTAGGATATAATCAGGTCAATAAACACTTTGTCCTGGTTAATAGATTCAAGAAGATTCTGGTCCAGATCTTCCCAGTTGTACCCCCATGGCGCGCCCCTGCACTTTAGAAGTTTAATAGTGTACAGGGTCTGGGTCCTTTGTGCTGATTACTGTACCCTGGGCTCATCCTTATACAAACCATGGGAGGTTCCCAGGTGTGGATGTCTGTCAGTATGTGGGGGAGGGTCAGGCCTAGTTAAGGGTCTATCACTGTGTGCAGTATTTGCACTTGATGATTTCTTTAAAAGCACTTTGGAACTCCTTATTGAAATAGGCGTAAATGATGGGGTTCAGGAGGAGTTGGAGTAGCCCAGCCAGTTGATAATATCATAGAGCAGGTGGGGCATGTGACAGGTCTCACAGAAAGGCAGGACCAGGGCAGCTATGAAGAAGGGCAACCAGCAGAACATGAAAGTACCCATGATGATGCCAAGGTCTTTACAGTTTTTCCTCTCCCTGGCCAAGGCCACTTTCCTCTTGGCCTCGGTGGCCCTGTCATTCCTGTTCTGGCCACAGGGGGGCGACTGTAATGTCAGAAGGGTGGCTGGGCAGGGAGAGGGTGGGATTTGGAGTGGACAATCTCTAGGGCAGCTCCATTCACACAGGGTTTGGGCTCCACCGACCTCCTCCAGTTCTTCCCCGACTCCCCGTTGGACGGGCCGGGACCGGTCACTTTCTTCCTTCGGGTTTCCTGACTGTTTTCCGGATCCTGAATCTTGCCGCCCGGAAGATCCTCCAGTACAGGACCAGCATGAGGGCCAGGGGGATGTAGAAGGCTCCGAATGTAGAGTAGATGGTTTGTAACCGGGATCGCTTGATCTTACAGGCGTCCGGGTCCGACACGGTCCTCCGGGGTCTCCAGCCCAGCATGGGGGGATGGAGATGGAGAACCCGACGATCCAGGTGAGGCTGATCAGCATGGCAGCTCTCCGGGCGTTCTCTTGTTCACATGTCTATGGGGTCTGTGATCGCCCAGTATCGGTTCGAGAGCGATCGCGCACAGGTGCAGGATGGACGAGGTTGCAACACAGAAACGTCCAGGGAGATGAAGATGTCGCACGTGACCTGGCCCAGGGTCCACTTGTTCAGGACCTGGTAGAGCGCGGCCATGGGCACAGAACCAGAACCGACACCATCAGGTCGGTCACAGCCAGGGACCCGATGAGTGAGGTAATTGGCCACGGTCTGCAGGCTCCGCTCCAGAGCGGATCGCCGCGATCACACAGGCGTTGCCGAAGATCGCGCACAGGATGAGGGTCCCCAGGATGAGGGAGGTGACGATCTGGTAGCTCAGGGTCATCGCCTCCTCCCCCGCCGGGTGACTCCGGTTCCCCTGGTCCGGTGGTGGGGGTCCACAGAGGTGAAGTGTAGTTGGAAGCTGCCATAGCGATTCCCAGGTGGAGGTTTCCAGGCGGAGATGCCATGGAGTTTTCAACCTTTACTTCCTTTGGCTTTCCTCTCCTGCCCGGAACGGACATCGTATCACGGGTAACAGGGGACCCCCCAACCTCCGCTTCTTGCCCCTGCGACTCATTGGCGACTGGTGAAAGGAGAGAGAGAACGTCAGGGGCTGTGGGGAGCTGAACAGCAGGACATGGGAGCAGCATCGGGTCCTTCATAATCCCCATGTCACACACACAGACGGGGACCCCGAGACTCAACAGCAACTACATCGCCCTGTGTGTGTCCGCACTGAGCCACTGGTACTATTCACTTTCTACCGTCACCCACAGGCGGAGCTACGGAGTGACACGGACTTTACATGGGGCTGTACTCACTGTAACAACCTATGTGTCTTCTATATACTCTGCATCTAAATTGTATATCTATATACTGTAATTTCCATAAAATGTACTATGCTATATACTGTATTTCCATAAAATGTACATATAGTGCATATCACTGTCTACTACTACTATCCATACACTGTACATCATACACTTAACTATCATTACTGTACTATCCATATACTACTATCATACACTGTATTACACTGTACTATCAACATTGTTACTATTCGATTATACTACTTCCATATACTGTACTATCCATAACACTGTACTATCCATATACTGTACTATCCATACACTGTACTATCCATACACTGTACCCATACACTGTACTATCCAATACACACACTATCGATACTGTATATCCATACCCTGTACTATCCATACACGGTACGTTATCTTACATATACTGTACATTCCATACACTGTACTATCTATAATGTACTATCCATACACGGTACTATCCATACACTGTACTATCAATACACTGTTGTACTATCCATATACTGTACTATCATACACTGTTACTATCCATATATTACGGTACTATCTATACACTGTACTATCTACTATACACTGTACTATTCATACCTGTACTAGTCGATATACTGTACTATCCAATACTGTACTATACATACACTGTACTAATCTATACACGTACTATCATACACTGTACTAATCCATACCACTGTACTATCGATGATATTACTGTACATCCATACCGTATATCAATAAACTGTACTATCTATACACTGTACTATCTATACACTAGTACTATCCATACACTGTACATATCGATATGACTGATACTATCCATTATACTGTTCACTATCCATACACTGACTAAATCCGATAATGAATATCCATTTACACTGTACTATATCCATTACCTGTACTATCTATACAGTACTATCTATACACTGTACGATCATTAACTGTACTATCGATATACTGTTACTATCCATATACATGTACTATCCATACACTTGTACATCTATAAAACTGTACTATCATACGCTGTACAAATCTATATACTGTAACTATCCATACACTGTACTATCTATATGCTGTGTACTATCCATAAGCTGTTTACTATCATAGACTGTACTATCATAGAACTGTACCTATCAAATACACTGTACTTTATATATACTGTACTACCAATACACTGTACTATCTTACACTGTACTATCATACACTGTACATCAATACACTGTACTATCTATACGCTTTGTAACTATCCATACGCTTTACGATCTATATGCTTACTTCATATTTTATTTATCCCTTATTTTTTAGTTTTACATCCTTTTTATTTCCCCTTCTCTTTCTCTTCTCACATACAGTATGTTCTTACACATATCACCCCAGTAAACAAACACACTCGTACAGTATGTGCGTACACATATCACTCCTGAAAGAAAACTGGTGGATAGTGAGATCTGGCACATTTTTGTTGTACTCTGCACCCAGATTTGCAGGGTTTGCATGTCTCACCGTCTACTATACCAACTTTCTCTGTAATATAGAGAATTATTTCAGTAGATTTGACATTTCGCTCAAAATGTGGAAACCCGTTTTTTCGGGGGGGAAAAAAATTGTGGAAAAATTTTCCCTGGACTCATCTATTGTCTCAATCTCTGCCAGGTTTCAAACTGAAGATCGGGAAGGAGTCAAGGTGGGAAAACTTAAATGCATGTCTGCCCGTGTATGGCTAGCTCATACATGTCTGCCCATGTATGGCTAGCTCATACTGTTGCCGTGTAAGGCAGCTCATACATGTCTGCCCGTTGTAAGGCCTAGCTCATACAGGTCTGCCCGTGTAGGCTAGCTCATACATGTCTGACCCGTGTATGGCTAGCTCATACATGTCTGCCCGTTGTATGGGTGATCTGATGGACCATGGTACATTAGCCTAAAAGGAAGATTTGTTTACAAACATGTACAGTAAGTACAAAACCTATTTCTGCCATCATTGGGATTCTAGGGAAATGTTGTAGATCTGTAGGATCAGTTATTTTCATCATTAGAACCTGTTCTTTTTTGTAAGGGTTTTAGGATAGCTGAATGAAATTTGTGTTTTTGATCTTAGTCCAGGGTAAGTGACTAAATAAGGATTTTATAGAAGCACAGTATTGCACTGGAGTATTTAGCTGTGTCCTGATTACAGTGCCATCGCCCTGCATACTGCAAGGAAAGGTCACCCACTATACTGACAATCACCTGCTGTTCAACATATAGGGCGTCAGCTGTTACGTTAATACTTTTCAAATGGAACTTTGGCTGGAGGCTCAAAACAGCTGTGTTACTTGGGAAAAATGTAGAACAAAGTGCAGAATACTGACACACAAGAGCGTTGCTTAGCTGTACCTCCATGTCCATATGATTGCAGATAACTGGAAAGTGATTTATGCAGGAAGTGGAAGTGTGCATAGCAGGATTCCCAAATGCCACAATTTGAATCTTTACCTCCAGCTCGGTAATGAGTTGTTTAATATTTTACATGCAGTGTGATGGACCTGCAAAACACAGATATTTGAACTTTGTGCATTTTAAAATCAGTGATCTCCCCACACAATCATGAATCATTATTCAGTTTATAACTATAAACACACTCCTATGGTGTCCTCCAGGAGGAGACCCCCAAAACCACCTACTCGACTGTTTTTTGAACTAAAATATACCCTCCTCCTCAGCTGGCCAGTCCAGGAGCTTAACACCTCTCTGACAAGCTTATGAGCCAGCTAAGGAAGCACCTTACGTTATTTACGTGGTTAACATCTTGACCGTAATTGATGGCTAATACCCAGGAGGACCAAGAAGAAGAGGTTGCAGAGATATATACTGTGCTCAGCGAAGACACAAGGTAAGTATAACAGTCATGGGGGATGTTATGTGGTCCTCCTGGTGTGTATCCATTTGGATGGAATTGCCTTTACTGTAAAGTAATAGCACCATTAACTGTTAAGGATGAAGACTCCTATTTTTTGGACGTATCTCCTCAAGTTTTTTGAGCCGGAGACACAAAATTACAACACGTGAGACCCTGAGGGAGACTGGTACTGTCTTCTAACTGAAAAGAAATCCATTTTTCCAGTTTTTTCGCAATAGACTTTATGGACGCGTCGCAGAGGCACATCGTCTCCGGCCTCTTGATTAGAGATGGCCAGTTCGCGGGATCCAAAATTGGATCTCGCGGATTTTCCGGAATTCTGATTTCCATTTTCTCAAAAAATTCTAAAAAAATGGTACATTTCGAAAATTCAAGAAAAGACATTTCGAGATATTCTAGAAAAATTTTAATTTTTAAGAATTTTCAAAAATTGGCAAAAATGATACAGTAACTTGCTGTCAAGGCCCTGGGAAATGGTCTGGGGAACTTTCTAAAAGAATCCTATTCTGATTAGTTACAATCAGAATTTCTGAAATAATCGACTGGTATACCAACCAATCATACTTTTTCCCGTCAGAATTGGTTACAATTGTAACCAATTCTGATTGACATACTAACTAGAGATGGACGGATTGTGGAACAAAACCGGTTCCATGGCAGATCTCCGAGATCTGCCAATTGCGGATTTTCGAACCCACCTGTGTACATTTTCGAAGATTTTCATGTATCAAATTCACACAAGGCAGCTGTTTTACCCGTGCCAACCCCCTGGGTATAAAGGGCAGATAGACCAGGTGCCACTTTGTCAGTGTGTTAAAGTGAGTTTAGTGGAGACCTGACAGTTGTAGAGTTAGAGAGTTTTTCCATGCTTTGAAGCTTACTGTGTGTGAATTTAGTTGTGGTGGATTAGCACTGTTGTTAAAACTCCGGTATTCACGCAATTTGGTACCCAAAAGTCCTTTGGATGAGTAACCCCCCCTCCTATAAAGTTTTTTGGGACAAATTTAGTGTTAGGCCTTTTTAGAGGTCTACTGGCCCTGTTTAAAAACACACAGTATTGCAGTTTAGCGATTACAGTGCATTATCGATAATGTACAACTGCGGCAGTAAATTAACGCTGAACGTTCGTTAATCTAACAAACCAATTCTGGGGACCAAAGACAGTGGTATGAATGTCAAAATGACGCGCCAAGCCAGTGCTATGTAGCCCCTCCATTATGTGACTTCTAGCGACTGTACGTTGCCTTTTGCCCATGGAATGTCTAAATCCAGGGGCAAGAGCAGGATTGTTAAGGGGGGATTCTGAAGAAGCACAGTAGAAGTTCATGATAGAGATGAGTAGACCCAAACTTGAACACACAAATTTAAATTCATGTTCCCAGACTTTAGCGCTCCAATACAGAAAATAGAGGAGCGGTCACCTACCCCCTCCGTTTAGCGGAGCTCCACGTCAGCGCTTTCAGCATGTCCTTGAAAACATATACACTGCAAAATAACAGGCTTCAAGCTTAGGGTTTTAAAACTTCACCTTTATTTGTAAGCAATTCTGATTGGATACATTAAAATATTTTAGAAAGAATCTGATTGGTATACTAACCAATAAGAATTTTCTTTTTCAATCAGAATTGGTTACAATCAGATTGGTCTGTTCCCCAGACCATTTCTGAGGTCCCAGAGCCATTTACAGTAAGTTACTGTATCATTTTTGCAAAATTTTTGAAAATTCCTTGGAAACTCAAAAATTCCAAGAAAGAAAAAATTCGAAAATTCTCGAATTTTGAAAAAATATCGAACGTGGCTCGAAAAAAGAATGCGGAAGCTGAAAAAAGGTGCAATCGTGAGCAAAGTTTTTTTTTTTTTTTTGTTAGTTTTGGGTATATGTACGTGTTCCCCAGACATTTCCCAGATCCCACAGCCATGTACAGTAAGTAAAGTTCTGGGTATATGTAGGTGTTCCCCAGACCATTTCCCAGGTCCAGAGCCATGTACAGTAAGTAAAGTTCTGGGTATATGTAGTGTTCCCCAGACCAATTTCCCAGGTCCTCACAGCCATGTACAGGAAGTAAAGTTCGGGTATATGTACGTGTCCCCAGACCATTCCCAGGTCCCAGAGGCCAGCTACAGTAAGTAAAGTTCTGGAATATGTACGTGTTCCCCAGACCATTTCCCAGGTCCCAGAGCCATGTACAGTAAGTAAAGTTCTGGGTAATGTACGTGTTCCCCAGACATTTCCCAGGTCTCACAGCCATGTACAGTAAGTAAAGTTCTGGATATATGTAGTGTTCCCCAGACCATTTCCCAGGTCCCACAGCCATGTACAGTAAGTAAAGTTCTGGGTATATGTACGTGTTCCCAGACCATTTCCCAGGTCCCACAGCCATGTACAGTAAGTAAAGTTCTGGATATATTACGTGTTCCCCGACCATTCCCAGGTCCCACAGCCATGACAGTAAGTAAAGTTCTGGATATATGTACGTGTTCCCCAGACCATTTCCCAGGTCCCAAGCATGTACAGTAAGTAAAGTTCTGGGTATAGTATGACGTGTTCTCCAGACCATTTCCCAGGTCCCACAGCCATGTACAGTAAGTAAAGTTCTGGGTATATGTAAGGTGTCCCCAGACAATTTCCCAGGTCCCACAGCCATGTACAGTAAGTTACCATTGCTGTTTTACCTTATATTAGGCGGATCTGTGCAGATTTTTTTCTCCCATTGACTTTAATGGGTGTTTTACGCAGATTTCGAATTTTTCTGAAAATCCGTGAATCCACAGGCGGAACGGATTTTAGCGTGTTTCGGCCATCTTACTCTTGATTGCATTCAGCTGTGAGCAGACCTAATCAGCGCGTTATTACCTACATTGGTTACCTTTGTCGCAGGCGCAGGATATAAACGTACGGATCATGCAGGCACTCACATTAAAGAAGCTTTGTGCGGTTTGTTTAAACTTTCTCTAGTCTTCATAGTTATCTAACCACTACGGATTCCCTGTGTTTATTAAATTACATTTCTTACTGTCCCTTTACCTCTGTACTAAATTTAAAGAATATTTCTTTATAGTTTAAGTTTGTTCATTGCTACTACTTTATTACTGTTTGCCATTTGGCAAAATGAAATGAAAATAATTGTGATTGAAATATAGGAAATATAAATAAATTACAGTTGGAGACTTCCTTGTAATGAGAAGCTGAACTACTTTTTTTTTTAATTCATATGGTGAATTATATGGGTGAATTATATGGGTGAATTATTGGGTGAATTATATGGGTGTGAATTATGTGGGTGAATTATGGGTTGAATTATGGGGTGATTATATGGGTGAATTATATGGGTGAATTATATGGGTGAATTATAGGGTGAATTATATGGGTGAATTATGTGGGTGAATTATAGGGTGAATTAGTGGGTGAATTATATGGGTGAATTATATGGGGAATATATGGGTGAATTATAGGGTGAATATATGGGTGAATTATATAGGTGAATTATATGGGTGAATTATATGGGTGAATTATATGGGTGAATTATAGGTGGTGCCAAATGGTAGGTTACAGTTTATATCCTAATCCTTTTCTTCCCATGCTCTTCTCTGACAGGAAATGTATCTTAGCCAGACTAATTTCATATGGAAGCTGTTCCATAGACCTGTATGGGCTGCTGGCATGACAGAGTAGAACATTGCTTTAAGTATTTGAGGAATGAAATGATTTCTGAAAACTGATGTTAGAAAAAATGATGGTAAACGTCAAATCGCATTTTGTATCTGACAAGTTTATGGGAGTTTATGTTCTGTTATCCAACAACTAGGGATTGGGGAGCAAATATGAAATGAAATCGTGTCCCCGTGTGAGGAGAGTGAGAGGATGAAGGTTATCTTCCACAGCAACAATGCATTTAGAGGACCACACATGTTTATTTACATTTTATTAAGGTCAATCTTCTGGCAGATCTGATGATTTTCTCTTGTACCTGAAACTGTTTAGTCAGAGCTTTTCCAGCTTTGATTCCTCTGTGAGTGGGACAGTTTTATGAGGAGACATTTTGTCTTAAAAATACTTTTCATAATCTGAAAATGCATCCAATATGGGTGCTGTTACTATATATCCAATTACGGGCACTGTTACTATGTATCCAATTATAGGTGCTGTTACTATGTATCCAATTATTGGTGCTGTTACTATATATCCAAATTACGGGTGCTGTTAATATGTATCCAATTATGGTGCTGTTAACTATGTATCCAATTAGGGCGCTGTTATATATATCCAATTACGGGCGTGTTACTATGTATCTAATTATAGGTGCTGTTACTATTTATACAATTATGCGTGATGTTACTTTGTGTCCAATTATGGGTGCTGCTGTTACTATGTATCTAATTATTTGGTGCTGTTATATGTATCCAGTTATGGGTGCTGTTACTATGTATCCAGGTGGTGGGTGCTGTAATGTGTATCTAATATAGGTACTGTTACTATTTATACAATTATGAGTGGGTGCTGTTACTATGTATCTAATTATTGGTGCTGTATTATGTATCCATTTAAAGGTGCTGTTACTATGTATCCATGTGTGGGTGCTGTTAATGTGATTAATATAGGTACTGTTACTATTTATACAATTATGGTTGCTGTTTCGATTTTCTTTTTCCAAATTTCTCTCCAGCAAGGTACCACATTCTGGCTAGCCAAACTTATTATATGGTACAAGTACAATAGAACTTTACCAGTGATATTACCAGTCCCAGAGGACCATGGTAAGCACTAAGAGTCAGCATCAGTAACTGAATTGTTTATAATGTATGTATTAGTAGATTATATAATAAAGATACAGCAATTTAAGTTCTCAATACGATTAGAATCACCTATGGGAAATCATACAGTGAATCCCCCACTCCCCTTCCAATAAGGGAATGGGGGTACCTTTAATCACAGCAATCATCATTGTAACTTGTGATGACAGGTCCACACTGTGTCCTTGACCTGATCAATGGGAAGATGCACGTCTTCACATTGGGAATGGACCAGTAAGTTACATAGAAGATTGCTGGCAATACCAGGAGTGAGAAGTATAATTGTCATTTAATTCATTATTATGCTTTGATTCTCTATTATTTAAGGTGTTGTATAGCTCTAATAGTCTCTTGTACTTCGGTAAAAGATTAGTTTGCTTGGTATTGGCAGTCCATGAGCAATAATTTTTATTTTTTTAATTAATGGACACTCATGTTTATCTTACTCTGATTGTAAAGGAACCATAGAACAGGTCCAAGATCAGTGTAGGTATCATTTCAGTACTGGGAATCACAATGACATCTGAGCTGAGTTTCTGTGTGTAACATTCTATTGTGCAGTTGTGATTTATTTCAAGGTCGTTTAGAAAAAAAAATATGCTATTCATTTTCCATCAATTTGTTTAATTTATAGTCTGTTACACATAATTTATTTGTAATAGACTAGGCAAGCCCTGATAAGCACTTTAAAAGCCATCGTGCTTTTATCTATTGAAAGCATTTATAATCATAGACTCTGTTCCGAGTGCACAGCTTCTTCAAAACAGCTGTCAGAATCCGCTGTTGTGTTGGGATGACAGATATAGGGAACCAAACAGATAATAACAAGAAAATCCTGACACCTCCAAGATGTAAATTTTCTTCCTTGACGTTCATTGACATAGACTTCTAATTTAAATAATGTATACTGTGATGAGATACATACTGTGATTAGATGTTTGAGTAGAGCTGAGCACAAGCGTTTTTAGTTCACAAAAAACATAAACGGGAACCATCATAACTTTTATTAACAGTGATGTATAACCTACATTGTAAGTTCTTTGGGGGCAATAACTGCTTTAGCACCTGTTTTATGATGATACCTCCCAATTTTGATGGCTTGGTGTGAGCTTGGTGTGTTTGGGGCATGTTTGTGCAGGCCACATCTACCATTAGGCAGAGTGAGACATTGTCTCAGGCGGCACCTCTGTGCTGAACAAGAAAGGCGGCGGCAGTTCCATTGACTGTCTGAGGAAACTGTTTAACTACCTATGTGATAGGAAGCTCAAAATGTAAAATGTTACCCATGCCACCAGCGAAGCCATGACCATTGGTGGAAAACCCCACACATGAACAAAGCCGCACCCACTTAAACACTGCGGTGCGGGAAGGGTGGCATTCGAAAGTTTGGCTCAGGCATCAAAGACCCTAGAAGTGCCCCTTGGCCCTGCCCACAATATGGTTCGCTTGGACCATATGCTTTGATATATATGTACCCTAGCTCTAATTATTTGGTAATTCTAAAACCAATTCATAGATTATTGACCATATAAGTAATACAGTACTAAATTATATTTATTTGAAATCATATTGGTAAGGATTTAAAAATCTGATTGGTCCTAAATCAGATTTTGGGGAGGTGCTCATGAAAACATTAACTTGAGCTGCTCCATATCACTGGTGATTCAGTAAAAGTCAGAAATGCTTGAGACCGTTTCTTCAGGTCGAATTTTGTTCAAACAGACAGGAACTTTAGGGAGAATATAGTCTACAAATGTCATAATTGGTGAGGCTTGGGATACATGTTCCAGGACCTGGAGAAAACATACATAGAAAAATAGAGAAAAGGCACAGACTGACACTGGCTTGAAAAAGTTTCTAATAAATCCGTCCTTTATTTAGTTAATATTAAGGGACGAAAGTTAAAAGCATTTAACAAACACATATTTACAATCCTTATCTGACCTAGAGTCACCCTGCATCATAGTATACAGTGTAATACAGAAGTGAAAAAAAGGGTAAACTGATGCATACTGAATACATGGTTATAAAATACCGGTCTAGGCTAGCCAATGTAGCAGCAGAAGGGCATCATGACAGACGTGTTTCACTACCGGCGTTCGTGAATGGAGCTTCCTTAACGCTGACCTCGATCGGTATTATAAACCATTTATTCATAAGTCGACTAAATAAAGGACGTTTTTATAAACGTTTTCAAGTCAGTGCTTTGTTTTTATTTCCCTCATGCATGTACAAACTAATACAGAGGAGCACCTGCCCTATACATATAGAGATAATAGGAGATTTACCTTAGTGCCCTGATCACCTTTTTCTTCGGTAAAAAAAAACATAGGCTAGTTTTCAACTTTTACAACACACCCCATATGCCTTAGGGGCATGTGGGTGGAAGGTCGGGTTATGGGTCTGGCTTCTTGCGGGTTGGGTGAAGTTGGGGAGCAGCACTGGTTTTGCGCAGGATTGTAATCTGACCTTTGGGCTGGCATCTGTTAGTAAACCAAGTGATCACCCTGCTGAGAAATTACTGAGCCTAACAAAGTTTTGATTTCAGTGGGTTGCAGGTCAGGTTCAGGTAGAAGACTGTGGGTTGGGTCAGGTAGTGGGTTGAGTTAAGTTGCTGAGGGGGGGAGGATGAGCTCAGCTAATAGTACTGAGGAAAACAGTTCTAAAATGCCAGGAAAAAAGCTGCTGTAGACTTTATAACAGTGACCCTGTGACTAGCAGCCATGAGATCCCTATCCTGCCTCTTCCTTCCTTCCACCCAACTCTCCAATTAGAACTTAGAGTGGGTGAGGAGTGAACAATTCAATGGAGGAAACATGGAAAGCAGGATATAATGTCAGTGCTGGCAGCTGAAAGGGTTAAAGGTAATACTCTGGGAAAGTGCCGGTACTGAAAATGTTAATGAAATTCTCTGGGAAAGTGCTGGCATGAAGGGTTACTGGCAATACTCTGGGAAAGTTCTGTTACTGAACGAGAAGGACATCTATCAACTTTTTTTTAAAACAGCTGATCGCACATCCTCAATAAAGATGACACAGCTGTTTAAAGACAAGTACCAGTCTTTTGAACAGCTGATCGAGTGGATCTTTACTGTGGATGCAAAATCAACTGTTAAAAAATATCTGATTGGGCAAGGGGCAGGGGTGTGTCAGGGGCCCAGCCTCCAAGCCTATGGGAGAGCCTGGGCCCAAGTTACACTGCTGATCCCGGCAATCCAATCTGTATTTTATTGGTGGTTAGTGCCGTGCGTACACACAACATACGTATACACGCCCCCCTGACCAACCTGGCACAGCGTGCTCCTCTTACCATACTAAAAACGGTTCAACTATAAAGAAACATGCACGAAACATTGACAAGTCTGTAGAAGGAATAGAGTGTTGGCTGGCCAAGATGGCCAGAAACAGCCTGCAACAAGGTTTTGATTGGAAAGAAAGTGACAATAAAAGGTTCTCTGCTAGTTATAAAGACAAACATCAAAATAAATTCTATATAAATAACATCAAAAAAATAAAATAATAAAAATGTCGTATGAAAATATATACTTGAATAAAAAATATCCAGTGTATATGGTAAATAATAGAAACAAATCTATAATATTTATAGCACGTATCCCATGTGATGTTTACCTGAAGAAACTAAATTAACACCAACCTTAATCAATATACAAGTTCCTGTATTTCATCTCTTTTCTCCTGATCATGTTTTTTTAAACGATAACATTCTAAAAAGGAAATTAAAGGGGAACAACTCTCTTTTCACACATCACCATGACAATAGCTTTGTCTCTCATTTACCGTACACATAGACTCAGTAATGTATTTCAAGGTCTGTTTAATGTGTTCTCATTTTTATTACCTAGACCGTAACTGTCCTTGTATGTTTTACAAATCTAACAAAAACAAGCTCGACACTCCGCAGCTCAATATCGTAAGAGGAAAGTGTCTGTATCCTCCAGCATCTCTGTGTTGGAGAAGATGGAAAAGAGTTAAGAAATCTATGGAAATGAACAAATAAATGTACATGTTACAACGTACTGGGCGTCCTGCAGTGCAAATATGCAGAGCATCTGGTGAGAAGTCATTTGCATTTGGCATCTAATAAGAGGAAGAATTGTAACGTTTCCCCTTTTTTCAGTTGTAGAACTTCAGTCTCCTGTTATGTTGGCAGTCTATCGGCGCAGCCTCCTAACTTCTTCTTGGCGCAAAAGTTTAAAACTGCCGTTGTTGGTGTAGCGTTAAATAATGCGCTGTGGAATAAATAGTTTTGTGCTTTGTCATTGGATATCGAGGAATGTAACTACAGTGCAATGTCACAGTTATGTAATAATGTCCATACAAGCAAGGCAGAGTAGAGGAGCACACTACTTCAGTGAATATTTCTTTATTTGTGCAAAAACCACAGCATACAACATTATCCTCAGGTATAAATGAAGGGGCCTAGAGTCCGAAACGTTGTATGCTGTTGTTTTTGCACAAATAAAGAAATATTCACTGAAGTAGTGTGCTCCTCTACTCTTTGCCTTGCTTGGATATTGAAGCCTGGAGTAGGGGGCTGAGGGACTGCACCTACCCAAACTGTCTGGCTAAAGAGCCAACAGCGGTGTGCCGTTGTACATCTGGAACTGTTAATAATGTCCATACACCCTATTAACAACGAAGGGTTTGTAAAACAAGCAATCAGATGATTTACCAATGTGATCATCACTCAATAATCAAGTAAGATAGGGAGAGTTAAGGCACTAGACTAGAGCTCCCTTTTCTCATATGCAAAAGGGGAGGAGGATTCAGGGTAGTTTCATTTTTGCCACGGTAGCCCTTAAGGAAATGCAATACCTTCTAAGAGGTTTTAATTCATCTATTAGCTAAATTCAGAACCAATGGTATTGTGGTACTTTTGCATGACTGTTTTAATACAAGGGCCAGTGGGTAAAGTCACACAATAGACAGAATCTTGATTTAACAACAGCCCACAATCATTTGGGTAAATCTGCATTGTGGGGGCAATACTAAGTGGTTGCACACATTGAATTCCCAACTGGTTATTTAGATGGTGAATGAAATAACAAGGGATGGCACACAGCTGTTTTAAAATTACATCTACCACCTGTTTGACTTTAAATAAGTCCCAACCAATCAAACTCTTGTCTTCCTAACCCACTCCTCTAGCTTGCATCACCACTAAGAATTTATGAAATGTTTTCACCGCCTGCCTACCCCACAATCAGATATGTCTCTGTGATCATTTGCATCACAGCCAGAGATTGTCTGGGGTTCCTTTGCATGTTGTCCTGCAAGCTTGAGCAATGTACTCTGTGTATGCGTCAGCTCATGATGAGCTCCAGGGGGGGGAGGGGCAGAATAGCAAACTTTTAGAGGGAGAGCAAGGGTTTGCAGTGATGGTAGAGGCTTAGAAAAGTCATTTTGAGTTGACATGCCTATATCAGCTATTTAGAAAGGTTCAGTAGCAACAGGACAATGGAACCATCCCTTACTTTACTTTATCACAAACAAAGAGTTGCAGTAATACGTAAAAAGAAATACAGTTTTCAGACAACATTAACAATTGTGTGTGTATTTTTCCCTTTGAAATATTTTTGTATGTATTTCTGTTAAATAAAATGCTTTTAAGGACACCACAAGAGAGAAACATTAGAAGTGTCATTTTGTCTACTGAACCACATTAAGTCCATATGGCCAATCAGATAGAGACAATTTTTAGGTGACCATTCAAAGACCACAATGTTGAGATCAACAGCATTTTCCATCAAAAGAAATGGTTCATTGCATTTAATGGGACATTGTAACATCATGATTCCCCCAGAGGAACACAGCAAAGAACCACATGTGCCATAGCTATTAAAATATAATTATGTGTAAATAAATAACTTACTAATCTGACACTCCCTCTCTCCTTATTGCTTTTTTAGGGTTGCCATAAAGAGATGTTGTCAGATATACTTTCCTAGAACCCGGTTCTGAGGCGGATTTCTGAGAATGTGGATTTTTCAGAATTATGCTTCGGATTTCCAAACTTTTTGATAATCGGAGGATTTCCAAAATTTTGAAAATTCCTAGAAAAATTTTAAAAAATTCATAAATTCAAAATTTCTAGAAATTGTGAACATTTTTAAGATGACTACACGCTGTGCCCAAATGGGAAGCGCATTTGGGAAGCGCATGGACGGTGTTTTTTAACATTTGTGGACATTGATGTGTGTGTTTCCCAGACCATTTCCAGGTCCTTGAGCCATTTATAGTAAGTTACCATTGCTAGTAACACCTTTATTCTATAACAGCAAAATTCCAAGTATAGAGGGGTCCAGGCATGGATATGGTGCAAAATAAGTGAATTTATTCCTCCATTAAGAGTACAGACAGGCAACGTTTCGAGTGTGGGCCTGATACATTGCCTGTCTGTTTACTCTTAATGGAGGAGAATAAATTCACTTATTTTGCACCATATCCATGCCTGGACCCCTCTATACTTGGAATTTTGCTGTTATAGACTATTTCGGGTGAGGCAGTGTAACCCACATCAGAGGGTGCCAGAGAAGTAACTGGAGGATCCAGTACGATTCTTTATGTTTAACACCTTTATTCTAGGCAGATTCCCCCCCCCCCCCATTGATTTTAATGGTTCCACTTGGGATTTTTGAATATTGTGAAAATCTCCAAATTATCGAGCGGAACGGATTTTGAGAAGTTCAGCCATCTCTAATTATAACCTTTAAATTTAATGCATTTTTGGAATTGATGGGCAGAACAACACAATGGGTCAGTATTACCCAAAATACAATAGTTAAAATGGCCATAGAGAAGCAGTGTGGTCCATCAGTGAAGTCCATCCAACAAGTCCATTCCTGTTTCGCTCTCAGGGCTTTCAGTATTTTCAGCAGGATATTTGTTGACCCCATAGAAGATGTTCTTGATTTATTAAACTTGTATACAACTTTTTTTGGTAAAAAAAAGAAACTGCAATCTTTTTTTTTAACTCCATGTAATGTTTTTATGTGCACAGCGCTTGTGATGGGGAGAATTACCCAATAACAACAGTCTCCACCGAAAGATGCAATAGATGATTACAGTCCAGTAAAAGAAAGGTACTGAAAGTAGAAAAGGATATTTTATTTTACTATGAAGATAGTTAAAGTGGAATGCAATTCCTTTTTTAAAGTTGACCCATTGTACATGGTACTAATGTATTTCCATGGTAAAATTCCAGGGTCTCGTCTACTAGCTGATTTGCAGAAAGAGAAAGAACTGGTTAAATATAAGCAATCCAAATGCCCAGTAATTTCAAATGATGGTTTCCCAGTATTGCGGGAATGTGGCGTTTTACAAGAGCTGTATTATTTAACAGATTTCCCTTCCGATCATAGCGGACTAGCTAGTTTTAACCCTTCCACTTACACACTTTATAGAATATAAATCCTCACTAATGAATATTAATACTTACCGGAGATTGAAAATAAGAGGTTGAGTGGTTTCCAAACACTGTAATGCAAATAAAAGGGTCTAATGCAATAAAAAGTGCAAAAGTCTGCCAATGCTATTAATCTGCAGCAACCAAACGGCAATTAGCTACTAACATCTGTAACTGTATGGTGTGTGTTTTCTGAGAGTGATATGTGTATGCACATACTGATGTGTTGTGTTGTTTTCGGGGTGATTTGTGTACGCACATACTGTATTTGTGCGTTTGTTTTCTAAAGTGATGTGTTTATGCGCATACTGTATGTGTGTGTGTTGTTCTCTGAAGTGATATGTGTATGCACATACTGTATGTGGTGGTGTTTTCTGGGGGGTAATTTTTGTACATACATACTGTATGTGTGTTGTTTTCTAGGGTGATTGTGTACGCACATACTGTATGCGTGTTTGTTTTCTGGATGTGATATGTGTATGCCCTACTGGATGTGGTGTGTGTTTTCTTGGGGTGATTTGTGTACGCACATACTGTATTTGTGCGGTTGTTTTCTAAAGTGATGTGTTTATGCGCATACTGTATGTGTGTGTGTTTGTTCTCTGAAGTGATATGTGTATGCACATACTGTATGTGTGTGGTTGTTTTCTGGGGTAATTTTTGTACATACATATGTATGTGTGTTTGTTTTTAGGGTGATTTGTGTACGCACATTAGTATGCGTGTTTGTTTTGGGGTGATTTGTGATGCACATACTGTATATGTGTGTTTGTTTTCTGGGGTGATTTTGTGTATGCACATGTGTATATGTGTGTTTGTTTTCTGGGGTGATTTGTGTATGCACATACTGTATATGTGGTTTGTTTTCTGGGGTAATTTTTGTACGCACAATGATGCATGTGTTGTTTTCTAGGGTAATTTGTGTATGCACATACTGTATAGTGTGTTTGTTTTCTGGGGTGATTTGTGTATGCACATGCTGTATATGTGTGTTTGTTTTCTGGGGTGATTTGTGTATGCACTGCTGTATATGTGTGTTTGTTTCTTGGGGTGATTTGTGTATGCACATACTGTATGTGTGTGTTGTTTTCTAGGGTAATTGTGTACGCACATACTGTATGCATGTGTTTGTTTTCTAGGGTAATTTGTGTACGCACATATGTATGTGTTGTGTTTGTTTTCTGGGGTGATTTGTCTATGCACATACTGTATGTGTGTGTTTTGTTTTCGGAGTGATTTGTGTATGCCATACTGTATGCGTGTGTTTGTTTTCTGGGGTAATTTGGTATGTGGAAACTGTATGTGTGTGTGTTTTCTGGAGTGATTGTGTATGCACATACTGTGTGTGTTGTTTTCTGGGGTGATTTGTGTATGCACATACTGTATGTGTGTGTTTGTTTTCTCAAGAGATGTGTGTATGCGTATACTGTATGCATGTGTGTGTTTGTTTTCTGGGGTGATTTGTGTATGCACATACTGTATATGTGTGTTTGTTTTCTGGGGTAATTTTTGTACACACATACTGTATGTGTGTGTTTGTTTTCTGGAGTGATTTGTGTATGCACATACTGTATGCGTGTGTGTTTGTTTTCTGGGGTGATTTGTGTATGTGCAAACTGTATGTGTGTGTTTTCTGGGGTGATTTGTGTACGCACGTACTGTATGCGTGTGTTTGTTTTCTGGGGTGATTTGTGTACGCACATACTGTATTTGTGCGTTTGTTTTCTAAAGTGATGTGTTTATGTGCATACTGTATGTGTGTGTGTTTGTTTTCTGGGGTGGTTTGTCTACGCACGTACTGTATGTGTGTGTTTGTTTTCTGGGGTGATGTGTGTATGCACATACTGTATGTGTGTGTTTGTTTTCTTAAGTGATGTGTATGTGCATACTGTATGCATGTTTGCTTTCTGGAGTGAAATGTGTATCCACATACTGTATGCGTGTTTGTTTTTGGGGTTATTTGTGTATGCATATACTATATGCGTGTATTTTGTTTTCTGGGGTGATATGTGTACACACATACTGTATGCGTGTGTTTGTTTTCTGGGGTGATATTTGTAAGAACATACTGTATGCGTTGTGTTTGTTCCTAGAGTAATATGTGTATGCACATACTGTATGTGTGTGGTTTTCTGGGGTAATTTTTGTACATACATACTGTATGTGTGTGTTTGTTTTCTGGGGTGATTTGTGTACGCATATACTATATGCGTGTATTTTTGTTTTCTGGAGTGATATGTGTACGCACATACGTATGTGTGTTGTTTTCTAGAGTGATATGTGTACGAACATACTGTATGCGTGTGTTTTTTTCTGGAGTATTATGTGTACACACATACTATATGCGTGTGTTTGTTTCTGGAGTGATATGTGTATGAACATACTGTATGCGTGTTGTTTTCTGGAGTGATATGTGTACAAACATACGTATGCGTTGTTGTTTCTGGAGTGGAGTGTACCCACAAGTACTGTGCTGTGTTTGTTTACTGGGGTGATATGTGTAGAACATACTGTAGTGTGTGTGTGTTTGTTTCTGGAGTGATATGTGTACGAACATACTGTATGTGTTTTTGTTTCAGGAGTGATATGTGTACGAACATACTGTATGGCGTGTGTTTGTTTACTGGGGTGATATGTGTAAGAACATTACTGTATGTGTTTTGTTTTCAGGAGAGTGATATGGGTACGCACATACTGTACGAGTTGTGTTTGTTTTCTGGAGTGATATGTGTTACAAACATACTGTATGCATGTGTGTTTGTTTACTGGGGTGATATGTGTAACAACATACTGTATGTGTGTTTGTTTATGGGGTGATATGTGTAAGAACATACTGTATGTGTGTTTGTTTACTGGGGTGATTTGTGTATGCACATACTGTATGTGTGTGTTTGGTTTCTTAAGTGATGGTATGTGCATACTGTATGCATGTGTTTGCTTTCTGGAGTGAAATGTGTATCCACATACTGTATGCGTGTTTGTTTTTTGGGTATTTGTGTATGCATATACTATATGCGTGTATTTTTGTTTTTGGGGTGATATGGGTACACACATACTGTATGCGTGTGGTTTGTTTACTGGGGTGATATTTGTAAGAACATACTGTATGCGTGTGTGTTGTTTCTAGAGTAATATGTGTATGACATACTGTATGTGTGGTGTGTTTTCTGGGGTAATTTTTGTACATACATACTGTATGTGTGTGTTGTTTTGGGGTGATTTGGTACGCATATACTATATGCGTTGTATTTTGTTTTCTGGAGTGATATGTGTACGCACTACTGTATGTGTGTTTGTTTTCTAGAGTGATATGTGGTACGAACATACTGTATGCGTGTGTTTGTTTTCGGGGTATTATGTGTACACACATACTATATGCGTGTGTTTGTTTTCTGGAGTGATATGTGTATGAACATACTGTATGCGTGTTTGTTTCTGGAGTGATATGTGTACGAACATACTGTATGTCGTGTTTGTTTTCTAGGAGTGATATGTGTACCACATACTGTATGCGTGTGTTTGTTTACTGGGGTGATATGTGTAAGAACATACTGTATGTGTGTGTGTGTTTGTTTTCTGGAGTGATATGTGTACGAACATTACGTATGTGTTTTTGTTTTCAGGAGTGATATGTGTACGAACATACTGTATGCGTGTGTTTGTTTACTGGGGTGTGATATGTGTAAGAACATACGGATGTATGTTTTTGTTTTCAGGAGTGATATGTGTACGCACATACTGTACGAGTGTGTTTGGTTTCTGGAGTGATATGTGTACAAACATACTGTATGCATGTGTGTTTGTTTACTGGGGTGATATGTGTAACAACATACTGTATGTGTGTTTGTTTACTGGGGTGATATGTGTAAGAACATACTGTATGTGTGTTTGTTTACTGGGGTGATTTGTGTAAGAGCATACTGTATGCGTGGTGTGTTTTCTGGCGTGATATGTATAAGAACATACTGTATGCGTGTGTGTGTTTCTGGCGTGATATGTATAAGAACATACTGTATGCGTGTGTTGTGTTACTGGGGTGATATGTGTGTAAGAACATACTGTATGTGTGTGCTTGTTTTCTGGAGTGATAGGTGTACGAACATACTGTTGCGTGTTGTGTTGTTTACTGGGGTGATATGTGTAAGAAAATACTATATGTGTGTGTTTGTTTTCGGAGTGATATGTGTACAACATACTGTAGGGCGGTGTTTGTTTACTGGGGGTGATATGTGTAAGAACATAATGTATGTGTGTTTTTGTTATCATATCACCCCAGTAAACAAACACACGCATACAGTATGTTTGTACACATATCACTCCAGAAAACAAACACACACATATAGTATGTTCTTACACATATCACCCCAGTAAACAAACACACACGCATACAGTATGTTCGTACACATATCACTCCAGAAAACAAGCACACACATACAGTATGTTCTTACACATATCACCCCAGTAAACAAACATTTCTTTATTGTACGTGTTCCCCAGACATTTCCCAGATCCCACAGCCATGTACAGTAAGTAAAGTTCTGGGTATATGTAGGTGTTCCCCAGACCATTTCCCAGGTCCAGAGCCATTGTACAGTAAGTAAAGTTCTGGGTATATGTACGTGTTCCCCAGACCATTTCCCAGGTCCCACGCCATGTACAGTAAGTAAAGTTCTGGGTATATGTACGTGTCTCCCAGACCATTTCCCAGGTCCCAGAGCCATGCTACAGTAAGTAAAGTTCTGGTATATGTACGTGTTCCCCAGACCATTTCCCAGGTCCCAGAGCCATGTACAGTAAGTAAAGTTCTGGGTATATGTACGTGTTCCCCAGACCATTTCCCAGGTTCACAGCCATGTACAGTAAGTAAAGTTGGATATATGTAGTGTTCCCCAGACCATTTCCCAGGTCCCACAGCCATGTACAGTAAGTAAAGTTCTGGGTATATGTACGTGTTCCCAGACCATTTCCCAGGTCCCACAGCCATGTACAGTAAGTAAAGTTCTGGATATATGTACGTGTTCCCCAGACCATTTCCCAGGTCCCACAGCCATGTACAGTAAGTAAAGTTCTGGATATATGTACGTGTTCCCCAGACCATTTCCCAGGTCCCACAGCATGTACAGTAAGTAAAGTTCTGGGTATATGTACGTGTTCCCAGACCATTTCCCAGGTCCCACAGCCATGTACAGTAAGTAAAGTTCGGGTATATGACGTGTTCCCAGACAATTCCCAGGTCCCACAGCCATGTACAGTAAGTTACCATTGCTGTTTTACCTTATATTAGGCGGATCTGTGCAGATTTTTTTCTCCCATTGACTTTAATGGGGTTTTTACGCAGATTTCGAATTTCTGAAAATCCGTGAATCCACAGGCGGAACGGATTTTAGCAGTTTCGGCCATCTCTACTCTTGATTGCATTCAGCTGTGAGCAGACCTAATCAGCGCGTATTACCTACATTGGTTACCTTTGTCGCAGGCGCGATGTAAACGTACGGATCATGCAGGCACTCACATTAAAGAAGCTTTGTGCGGTTTGTTTAAACTTTCTTTTCTAGTCTTCATAGTTATCTAACCACTACGGATTCCCTGTGTTTATTAAATGTACATTTCTTACTGTCCCTTACCTCTGTACTAAATTTAAAGAATATTTCTTTATAGTTTAAGTTTGTTCATTGCTACTACTTTATTACTGTTTGCCATTGGGCAAAATGGAAATGAAAAATAATTGTGATTGAAATATAGGAAATATAAATAAATACAGTTGGAGACTTCCCTTTTGAATGAGAAAGCTGAACTACTTTTTTTTTTAATTCATATGTGAATTATATGGGTGAATTATATGGGTGAATTATATGGTAATTATAGGGTGTGAAATTATGTGGGTGAATTATAGGGTGAATTATGTGGGTGAATTATATGGGTGAATTATATGGGTGAATTATATGGGTGATTATAGGGTGAATTATATGGGTGATTATGTGGGTGAATTATATGGGTGAATTATGTGGTGTGAATTATATGGGTGAATTATATGGGTGAATTATATGGTGAATATATGGTGTGAATTATATGGGTGAATTATATAGGTGAATTATATGGGTGAATTATATGGGTGAATTATAGGGGTGAATTATAGGTGCCCAAATGGTAGGTTACAGTGTCTATATCCTATATCTTTTCTTCCCATGCTCTTCTCTGACAGGAAATGTGATCTTAGCCAGACTAATTTCATATGGAAGCTGTTCCATAGACCTGTATTGGGCTGGCTGGCATGACAGAGTAGAACATTGCTTTATAGTATTTGAGGAATGAAATGATTTCTGAAAACTGATGTTAGAAAAAATGATGGTAAACGTCAAATCGCATTTTTGTATCTGACAATGTTTATGGGAGTTTATGTTCTGTTATCCAACATAGGGATTGGGGAGCAAATATGAAATGAAACTCGTGTTCCCCGTGTGAGGAGAGATGAGAGGATGAAGGTTATCTCTCCACAGCAACAATTGCATTTAGAGGACCACATGTTTATTACATTTTATTTAAGGTCAATTCTGGCAGATCTGATGATTTTCTCTTGTACCTGAAACTGTTTAGTCAGAGCTTTGTCCAGCTTTGATTCCGTCTGTGAGTGGGACAGTTTTATGAGGAGACATTTTGTCTTAAAAATATTTTCATAATCTGAAAAATGCATCCAATATGGGTGCTGTTACTATATATCAATTACGGGCACTTGTACTATGTATCCAATTATAGGTGCTGTTACTATGTATCCAATTATTGGTGCTGTTACTATATATCCAATACGGGTGCTGTAATAGTTCCAATTATGGGTGCTTGTTAACTATGTATCCAATTATGGGCGCTGTTATATATATCCAATTACGGGCGTGTTACTAGTATCTAATTATAGGTGTGTTACTATTTATACAATTATGCGTGATGTTACTTTGTGTCCAATTATGGGTGTTGTTACTATGTATCTAATTATTGTGCTGTTTATGTATCCAGTTATGGGTGCTGTTACTATGTATCCAGGTGTGGGTGCTGTAATGTGTATCTATATAGGTACTGTTACTATTTATACAATTATGAAGTGGGGTGTGTTACTATGTATCTAATTATTGGTGCTGTATTATGTATCCATTTAAAGGTGCTGTACTATGTATCCATGTGTGGGTGCTGTTAAGTGTATCTAATATAGGTACTGTTACTATTTATACAATTAGGTTGCTGTTTCGATTTTCTTTTTCCAAATTTCTCTCCAGCAGGTACCACATTCTGGCTAGCCAAATCTTATATATGGTACAAGTACAATAGACTTTACCAGTGATATTACCAGTCCCAGAGGACCATGGTAAGCACTAAGAGTCAGCATCAGTAACTGAATTGTTATAATGTATGTATTTAGAGATATATAATTAAAGATACAGCAATTAAGTTCTCAATACGATAGAATCACCTATGGGAAATCATACAGTGAATCCCCACTCCCCTTCCAATAGGGAATGGGGGTTACCTTTAATCAACAGCAATCATCATTGTAACTTGTGATGACAGGTCCACACTGTGTCCTTGACCTGATCAATGGGAAGTGCACGTCTTCACATTGGAATGGACCAGTAAGTTACATAGAAGATTGCTGGCAATTACCAGGAGTGAGAAGTATAATGTCATTTAATTCATTATTATGCTTTGATTCTCTATTATTTAAGGTGTTTGTATAAGCTTAATAGTCTCTTGTACTTCGGTAAAGATTAGTTTGCTTGGTAGTGGCAGGGTCCATGAGCAATTAATTTTTTATTTTTTTAATAATGGAACCTTCATGTTTATCTTACTCTGATTGTAAAGGAACCATAGAACAGGTCCAAGATCAGTGTAGGTAATCATTTCAGTACTGGGAATCACAATGAAATCTGAGCTGAGTTCTGTGTGTAACATTCTATTTGTGCAGTTGTGATTATTTCAAGGTCGTTTAGAAAAAAAAAATATGCTATCATTTTCCATCAATTTGTTTAATTTATAGTCTGTTACACATAATTTATTTGTAATAGACTAGGCAAGCCCTGATAAGCACTTTAAAAGCCATCGTGCTTTTATCCTATTGAAAGCATTTATAATCATAGACTCTGTTCCGAGTGCACAGCTTCTTCAAAACAGCTGTCAGAATCCAGCTGTTGTGTTGGGATGACAGATATAGGGAACCAAACAGATAATAACAAGAAAAATCCTGACACCTCCAAGATGTAAATTTTCTTCCTTGACGTTCATTGACATAGACTTCTAATTTAAATACATGTATACTGTGATGAGATACATACTGTGATTAGATGTTTGAGTAGAGCTGAGCACAAGCGTTTTTAGTTCACAAAAAACATAAACGGGAACCATCATAACTTTTATTAACAGTGATGTATAACCTACATTGTAAGTTCTTTGGGGGCAATAACTGCTTTAGCACCTGTTTTATGATGATACCTCCCAATTTTAGGGCTTGGTGTGAGCTTGGTGTGTTTGGGCATGTGTATGGCAGGGCCACATCTACACATTAGGCAGAGTGAGACATTGTCTCAGGCGGCACCTCTGTGCTGAACAAGAAAGGCGGCAGTTCCATTGACTGTCTGAGGAACTGTTTAACTACCTATGTGATAGGAAGCTCAAAATTGTAAAATGTTACCCATGCCACCAGCGAAGCCATGACCATTGGTGGGAAACCCCACACATGAACAAAGCCGCACCCACTTTAACACTGCGGTGCGGGAAGGGTGGCATTCGAAGTTTGGCTCAGGCATCAAAGACCCTAGAAGTGCCCCTTGGCCCTGCCCACAATATGGTTCGCTTGGACCATATGCTTTGATATATATGTACCCTAGCTCTAATTATTTGGTAATTCTAAAACCAATTCATAGATTATGTGACCCATATTAAGTATATCTAGTACTAAATTATATATTTATTTGAAATCATATCTGGTAAGGATTTAAATTGATTGGTCCTAAATCAGATTTTGGGGAGGTGCTCATGAAACATTAACTTGAGCTGCTCCATATCACTGGTGATTCAGTAAAAGTCAGAAAGGCTTGACCGTTTTTCAGGTCGAATTTTGTTCAAACAGACAGCAACTTTAGGGAGAATATAGTCTACAAATGTCATAATTGGTGAGGCTTGGGATACATGTTCCAGGACCTGGAGAAAAACATACATAGAAAAATAGAGAAAAGGCACAGACTGACACTGGCTTGAAAAAGTTTTAATAAATCCGTCCTTTATTTAGTTAATATTTAAGGGACGAAAGTTAAAAGCATTAACAAACACATATTTACAATCCTTATCTGACCTAGAGTCACCCTGCATCATAGTATACAGTGTACATACAGAAGTGAAAAAAAGGGTAAACTGATGCATCTTATGTAATACATGGTTATAAATACCGGTCTAGGCTAGCCAATGTAGCAGCAGAAGGGCATTCATGACAGACGTGTTTCACTACCGGCGTTCGTGAATGGAGCTTCCTTAACGCTGACCTCGATCGGATTTATACCATTTATTACCATAGTCGACTAAAAAAGGACGTTTTTTATATAAACTTTTCAAGTCAGTGGTTTTTATTTCCCTATGCATGTACAAACTAATACAGAGGAGCACCTGCCCTTACATATAGAGATAATAGGAGATTTAACCTTAGTGCCCTGATCACCTTTTTCTTCCGGGTAAAAAAAAAAACATAGGCTAGTTTTCAACTTTTACAACCACCCCATATGCCTTAGGGGCATGTGGGGTGAAGGTCGGTTATGGGTCTGGCTTCTTGCGGGTTGGGTGAAAGTTGGGAGCAGGCATGGTTTGCGCAGGATTGTAATCTGACCTTTGGGCTGGGCATCTGTTAGTAAACCAAGTGATCACCCTGCTGAGAAATTACTGAGCCTAACAAAGTTTTGAATTTCAGTGGGTTGCAGGTCAGGTTCAGGTAGAAGACTGTGGGTTGGGTAGGTAGTGGGTTGAGTTAAGTTGCTGAGGGGGGGAGGATGAGCTCAGCTAATAGTACTGAGGAAAACAGTTCTAAAATGCCAGGATAAAAGCTGCTGTAGACTTTATAACAGTGACCCTGTGACTAGCAGCCATGAGATCCCTATCCCTGCCTCTTCCTTCCTTCCACCCAACTCTCCAATTAGAACTTAGAGTGGGTGAGGAGTGAACAATTCAATGGAGGAGGAAACATGGAAAGCAGGATATAATGTCAGTGCTGGCAGCTGAAAGGGTTAAGGTAATACTCTGGGAAAGTGCCGGGTACTGAAAATGTTAATGAAATTCTCTGGGAAAGTGCTGGCACTGAAGGGTACTGGCAATATCTGGGAAAGTTCTGTTACTGAACCGAGAAGGACATCTATCAACTTTTTTAAACAGCTGATCGCACATCCTCAATAAAGATGACAGCTGTTTAAAAGACAAAGTACCAGTCTTTGAACAGCTGATGCGAGTGGATCTTTACTGTGGATGCAAAATCAACTGTTAAAAAAATATTGATTGGGCAAGGGGCAGGGGTGTGTCAGGGGCCAGCCTCCAAGCCTATGGGAGAGCCTGGGCCCAACGTTACACTGCTGATCCCGGCATTCCAATCTGTATTTTATGGTGGGTTAGTGCCGTGCGTACACACAAACATACGTATACACGCCCCCCCTGACCAACCTGGCACAGCGTGCCTCTTTACCCACTAAAAACGGTTCAAACTATAAAGAAACATGCACGAAACATTGACAGTCTGTCAGAAGGAATATGAGTGTTGGCTGGCCAAGATGGCTAGAAACAGCCCGCAACAAGGTTTTGATTGGAAAGAAAGTGACAATAAAAGGTTCTCTGCTAGTTATAAAGACAAACATCAAAATAAATTCTATATAAATAACATCAAAAAATAAATAATAAAAATGTCGTATGAAAATATATACTTGAATAAAAATATCCAGTGTATATGGTAAATAATAGAAACAAATCTATAATATTTATAGCACGTTATCCCATGTGATGTTTACCTGAAGAAACTAAATTAACACCAACCTTTAATCAATATACAAGTTCCTGCTATTTCATCTCTTTTTCTCTGATCATGTTTTTTTAAACGATAAATTCTAAAAAGGAAATTAAAGGGGAACAACTCTCTTTTTCACACATCACCATGACAATAGCTTTGTCTCTCATTTACCGTACAATAGACTCAGTAATGTATTTCAAGGTCTGTTTAATGTGTCTCCATATTATTACCTAGACGTAACTGTCCTTGTGATGTTTTACAAATCTAACAAACAAGCTCGACACTCCGCAGCTCAATATCCGTAAGAGGAAAAGTTCTGTATCCTCCAGCATCTCTGTGTTGAGAAGATGGAAAAGAGTTAAGAAATCTATGGAAATGAACAAATAAATGTACTGTTACAACGTACTGGGGGTCCTGCAGTGCAATATGCAGAGCATCTGGTGAGAAGTCATTTGCATTTGGCATCTAATAAGGGAAGAATTGTAACGTTTCCCTTTTTTCAGTTGTAGAACTTCAGTCTCCTGTTATGGCTGGCAGTCTATCGGCGCAGCCTCTCTAACTTCTTCTTGGCGCAAAAGTTAAAACTGCCGTTTGTAGCGTTAATTTTATGCGCTGTGGAATAAATAGTTTTGTGCTTTGTCATTGGATATCGGGAATGTAACTACAGTGCAATGTCACAGTTATGTAATAATGTCCTACAAGCAAGGAGAGTAGAGGAGCACACTACTTCAGTGAATATTTCTTTATTTGTGCAAAAACCACAGCATACAACATATCCTCAGGTATAACTGGAAGGGCCTAGAGTCCCGAAAAGTTTGTATGCTGTTGTTTTTGCACAAATAAAGAAATATTCACTGAAGTAGTGTGCTCCTCTACTCTTTGCCTTGCTTGGATATTGAAGCCTGGAAGTAGGGGGCTGAGAGGACTGCACCTACACCAACTGTCTGGCTAAAGAGCCAACAGCGGTGTGCCGTTGTACATCTGGAACTGTTAATAATGTCCATACACCCTATTACAACGAAGGGTTTGTAAAACAAGCAATCAGATGATTTACCAATGTGATCATCACTCAATAATCAAGTAAGATAGGGAGAGTTAAGGCACTAGACTAGAGCTCCCTTTTCTCATATGCAAATAGGGGAGGAGAGGACTTCAGGGTAGTTTCATTTTTGCCACGGTAGCCCTTAAGGAAATGCAATACCTTCTAAGAGGTTTTAATTCATTATTAGCTAAATTCAGAACCAATGGTATTGTGGTACTTTTGCATGACTGTTTTAATACAAGGGCCAGTGGTTAAAGTCACACAATAGACAGAATCTTGATTTAACAACAGCCAACAATCATTTGGGTAAATCTGCATTGTGGGGGCAATACTAAGTGGTTGCACACAATTTGAATTCCCAACTGGTTATTTAGATGGTGAATGAAATAACAAGGGATGGCACACAGCTGTTTTAAAATTACATCTACCCACCTGTTTGACTTTAAATAAGTCCCAACCAATCAACTCTTGTCTTCCTAACCCACTCCTCTAGCTTGCATCACCACTAAGAATTTATGAAATGTTTTCACCGCTGCCTCCTACCCCACATCAGATATGTCTCTGTGATCATTTGCATCACAGCCAGAGATTGTCTGGGGTTCCTTTGCATGTTGTCCTGCAAGCTTGAGCAATGTACTCTGTGTATGCGGTCAGCTCATGATGAGCTCCAGGGGGTGGAAGGGGCAGAATAGCAAATTTTAGAGGGAGAGCAGGGCTTTGCAGTGATGGTAGAGGCTGTAGAAAAGTCATTTGAGTTGACATGCCTATATCAGCTATTTAGAAAGGTTCAGTAGCAAACAGGACAATGGAACCATCCCTTACTTTACTTTATCACAAACAAAGAGTTGCACAGTAATACGTAAAAAGAAAATACAGTTTTCAGACAACATTAACAATTGTGTGTTATATTTTCCCCTTTGAAATATTTTTGTATGTATTTCTGTTAAATAAAATGCTTTAAGGACACCACAAGAGAGAAACATTAGAAGTGTCATTTTGTCTACTGAACCACATTAAGTCCATATGGCCAATCAGATAGAGACAATTTTTAGGTGACCATTCAAAGACACAATGTTGAGATCAACAGCATTTTCCATCAAAAGAAATGGTTCATTGCATTTAATGGGACATTGTAACATCATGATTCCCCCAGAGGAACACAGCAAAGAACCACATGTGCCATAGCTTAAAATATAATTATGTGTAAATAAATAACTTACTAATCTGACACTCCCTCTCTCCTTATTGCTTTTTTAGGGTTGCCATAAAGAGATGTTGTCAGATATACTTTCTAGAACCCGGTTCTGAGGCGGATTTCTGAGATCTGTGGATTTTTCAGAATTATGCTTCGGATTTCCAAATTTTTGATAATCGAGGAGGATTTCCAAAATTTTGAAAATTCCTAGAAAAATTTAAAAAATTCATAAATTCAAAATTTCTAGAAATTGTGAACATTTTTAAGATGACTACACGCTGTGCCCAAATGGGAGAGCGCATTTGGGAAGCGCGCAGGACGGTGTTTTTTAACATTTGTGGACATTGATGTGTGTTTCCCAGACCATTTCCAGGTCCTTGAGCCATTTATAGTAAGTTACCATTGCTAGTAACACCTTATTCTATAACAGCAAAATTCCAAGTATAGAGGGGTCCAGGCATGGATATGGTGCAAAATAAGTGAATTTATTCCTCCATTAAGAGTACAGACAGGCAACGTTTCGAGTGTGGGCCTGATACAATGCCTGTCGTTTACTCTTAATGGAGGAATAATTCACTTATTTGCACCATATCCATGCCTGGACCCCTCTATACTTGGAATTTTGCTGTTATAGACTATTTCGGGGTGAGGCAGTGTAACCCACATCAGAGGGTGCCAGAGAAGTTAACTGGAGGATCCAGTACGATTCTTTATGTTTAACACCTTTATTCTAGGCAGATTCCCCCCCCCCCCCATTGATTTTAATGGTTCCACTTGGGATTTTTGAATATTGTGAAAATCTCCAAATTATCGAGCGGAACGGATTTTGAGAAGTTCAGCCATCTCTAATTATAACCTTTAAATTTAATGCATTTTTGGAATTGATGGGGCAGAACAACACAATGGGTCAGTTTATACCCAAAATACAATAGTTAAAATGGCATAGAGAAGCAGTGATGGTCCATCAGTGAAGTCCATCCAACAAGTCCATTCCTGTTTCGCTCTCAGGGCTTTCAGTATTTTCAGCAGGATATTTTGTTGACCCCATAGAAGATGTTCTGATTTATTAAACTTGTATACAACTTTTTTTGGTAAAAAAAAGAAAACTGCAATCTTTTTTTTTAACTCCCATGTAATGTTTTATGTGCACAGCGCTCTGTGATGGGGAGAATTACCCAATAAACACAGTCTCCACCGAAAGATGCAATAGATGATTACAGTCCAGTAAAAGAAGGTACTGAAAGTGAGAAAAGGATATTTTATTTTACTATGAAGATAGTTAAAGTGGAATGCAATTCCTTTTTTTAAGTTGACCCATTGTACATGGTACTAATGTATTTCCATGGTAAAATTCCAGGGTCTCGTCTACTAGCTGATTTGCAGAAAGAGAAAGAACTGGTTAAATATAACAATCCAAATGCCCAGTAATTTCAAATGATGGTTTCCCAGTATTGCGGGAATGTGGCGTTTTACAAGAGCTGTATTATTTAACAGATTTCCCTTCCGATCATAGCGACTAGCTAGTTTAACCCTTCCACTTACACACTTTATAGAATATAAATCTCCACTAATGAATATTAATACTTACCGGAGATTGAAAATAAGAGGTTGAGTGGTTTCCAAACACTGTAATGGCAAATAAAAGGGTTAATCTAATGCAAAAAAAGTGCAAAAGTCTGCCAATGCTATTAATCTGCAGCAACCAAACGGCAATTAGCTACTAACATCTTGTAACTGTATTGTGTGTGTTTTCTGGAGTGATATGGATGCAACATACTGTATGTGGTGTTTGTTTTTGGGGTGATTTGTGTACGCACATACTGTATTTGTGCGTTTGTTTTCTAAAGTGATGTGGTTATGCGCATACTGTATGGTGGTGTGTTGTTCTCTGAAGTGATATGTGTATGCACATACTGTATGTGTGTGTTGTTTTCTGGGGGGTAATTTTTGTACATACATACTGTATGTGTGTTTGTTTTTAGGGTGATTTGTGTACGCACATACGTATGCGTGTTTGTTTTCTGGAGTGATATGTGTATGCCCATACTGTATGTGTGTGTGTGTTTTCTGGGGTGATTTGGTACGCAATACTGTATTTGTGCGTTTGTTTTCTAAAGTGATGTGTTATGCGCATCTGTATGTGTGTGTGTTTGTTCTTGAAGTGATATGTGTATGCACATACTGTATGTGTGTGTTGTTTTCTGGGGTAATTTTTGTACATACATATGTGATGTGTGTTTGTTTTCTAGGGTGATTTGTGTACGCACATACGTATGCGTGTTGTTTTCTGGGGTGATTTGTTGTATGCAATACTGTATATGTGTGTTTGTTTTCTGGGGTGATTTGTGTATGCACATGCTGTATATGTGTGTTTGTTTTCTGGGGTGATTTGTGTATGCACATACTGTAATGTGTGTTTGTTTTGGGGTAATTTTGTACGCACATACTGTATGCATGTGTTTGTTTCTAGGGTAATTTGTGTATGCACATACTGTAATGTGTGTTGTTCTGGGGTGATTTGTATGCACATGCTGTATATGTGTGTTGTTTTCTGGGGTGATTTGTGTATGAACATGCTGTATATGTGTGTTTGTTTTCTGGGGTGATTTGTGTATGCACATACTGTATGTGTGTTTGTTTTCTAGGGTAATTTGTGTACGCACATACTGTATGCATTTTGTTTTCTAGGGTAATTTGTGTACGCACAACTGTATGTGTGTGTTTGTTTTCTGGGGTGATTTGTCTTATGCACATACTGTATGTGTGTGTTTGTTTTCTGGAGGGGATTTGTGTATGCACATACTATGCGTGTGTTTGTTTTCTGGGGTAATTTGTGATGTGTAAACTGTATGTGTGGTGTTTTCTGGAGTGATTTGTGTATGCACATACTGTGTGTGTTTGTTTTCTGGGGTGATTTGTGTATGCACATACTGTATGTGTGTTTGTTTTCTCAAGAGATGTGTGTATGCGTATACTGTATGCATGTGTGGTTGTTTGTTTTCGGGGTGATTTGTGTATGCACATACTGTAATGTGTGTTTGTTTTCGGGGTAATTTTTGTACACACATACTGTATGTGTGTGTTGTTTTCTGGAGTGATTGTGTATGCACAATACTGTATGCGTGTGTGGTTTGTTTTCTGGGGTGATTTGTGTATGTGCAAACTGTATGTGTGGTGTTTTCTGGGGTGATTTGTGTACGCACGACTGTATGCGTGGGTTTGTTTTCTGGGTGATTTGTACGCACATACTGTATTTGTGCGTTTGTTTTCTAAAGTGATGTGTTTATGTGCATACTGTATGTGTGTGTGTTGTTTTCTGGGGTGGTTTTGTCTACGCACGTACTGTATGTGTGTGTGTGTTTCTGGGGTGATGTGTGTATGCACATACTGTATGTGTGTGTTTGTTTTCTTAAGTGATGTGTATGTGCATACTGTATGCATGTGTTTGCTTTCTGGAGTGAAATGTGTATCCACATACTGTATGCGTGTTGTTTTTTGGGGTTATTTGTGTATGCATATACTTATGCGTGTATTTTGTTTTCTGGGGTGATATGTGTACACACATACTGTATGCGTGTGTTGGTTACTGGTGGTGATATTTGTAAGAACATACTGTATGCGTGTGTTGTTCCTAGAGTAATATGTGTAGCACATACTGTATGTGTGTGTGTTTTCTGGGGTAATTTTGTACATACATACTGTATGTGTGTGTGTTGTTTTCTGGGGTGATTTGTGTACGCATATACTATATGCGTGTATTTTGTGTTTCTGGAGTGATATGTGTACGCACATACTGTATGTGTGTTTGTTTTTCTAGAGTGATATGTGTACGAACATACTGTATGGGTGTGTTTGTTTTCTGGAGTATATGTGTAACACATACTATATGCGGTGTGTTTGTGTTCTGGAGTGATATGTGTATGAACATACTGTATGCGTGGTTTGTTTTCTGGAGAGTATGTGTACAAACATACTGTATGCGTGTTTGTTTCTGGAGTGATAGTGTACCCCATACTGTATGCGTGTGTTTGTTTACTGGGGTGATATGTGTGAAGAACATACTGTATGTGTGTGTGTGTTTGTTTCTGGAGTGATATGTGTACGAACATACTGTATGTGTTTTGTTTTCAGGAGTGATATGTGTACGAACATACTGTATGCGGTGTGTTTGTTTACTGGGGTGATATGTGTAAGAACATACTGTATGTATGTTTTTGTTTTCAGGAGTGATATGTGTACGCACATACTGTACGAGTGTGTTTTGTTTTCTGGAGTGATATGTGTACAAACATACTGTATGCATGTGTGTTTGTTTACTGGGGTGATATGTGTAACAACATACTGTATGTGGTTTGTTTAGGGGTGATATGTGTAAGAACATACTGTATGTGTGTTTGTTTACGGTGTGAGGTTTGTGTATGCACATACGTATGTGTGTGTTTGTTTCTTAAGTGATGTGTATGTGCATACTGTATGCATGTGTTTGCTTTCTGGAGTGAAATGTGTATCCACATACTGTATGCGTGTTTGTTTTTTGGGGTGTATTTGTGTATGCATATACTATATGCGTGTATTTTTGTTTTTGGGGTGATATGGGGTACACACATACTGTATGCGTGGTGTTGTTTACTGGGGTGATATTTGTAAAGACATACTGTATGCGTGTGTTGTGTTCCTAGAGTAATAGTGTAGACATACTGTATGTGTGTGTGTTTCTGGGGTAATTTTTGTACATACATACTGTATGGTGTGTGTGTTGTTTGGGGTGATTGTGTACGCATATACTATATGCGTGTATTTGTTTTCTGGAGTGATATGTGTACGCACATGTATATGTGTTTGTTTTCTAGAGTGATATGTGTACGAACATACTGTATGCGTGTGTTTGTTTCTGGAGTATATGTGTACACACATACTATATGCGTGTGTTTGTTTCTGGAGTGATATGGTATGAACATACTGTATGCGTGTTTGTTTTCGGAGTGATATGTGTACGAACATACTGTATGCGTGTTTGTTTTCTGGAGTGATATGTGTACATACTGTATGCGTGTGTTTGTTTACTGGGGTGATATGTGTAAGAACATACTGTATGTGTGTGTGTGTGTGTTTTCTGGAGTGATATGTGTAGAACATACTGTATGTGTTTGTTTTCAGGAGTGATATGTGTACGAACATACTGTATGCGTGTGTTTGTTTACTGGGGTGTGATGTGTTGTAAGAACTACTGGTGATGTTTTTGTTTTCAGGAGTGATATGTGTACGCACATACTGTACGAGTGTGTTTGGTTTCTGGGTAGTGATATGTACAAACATACTGTATGCATGTGTGTTTGTTTACTGGGGTGATATGTGTAACAACATACTGTATGTGTGTTTGTTTACTGGGGTGATAGTGTAAGAACATACTGTATGTGTGTTTGTTTCTGGGGTGATTTGTTGTAAGAGCATACATGTATGGTGTGTGTGTGTGTTTTCTGGCGTGATATGTATAAGAACATACTGTATGCGTGTGTGTGTTGTTGGCGTGATATTGTATAAGAACATACTGTAATGCGTGTGTGTATGTGTGTTTGTTTTCTGGGGTGATTTGTGTATGCACATACTGTATATGTGTGTTTGTTTTCTGGGGTAATTTTTGTACGCACATACTGTATGCATGTGTTTGTTTTCTAGGGTAATTTGTGTATGCACATACTGTATATGTGTGTTTGTTTTCTGGGGTGATTTGTGTATGCACATGCTGTATATGTGTGTTTGTTTTCTGGGGTGATTTGTGTATGCACATGCTGTATATGTGTGTTTGTTTTCTGGGGTGATTTGTGTATGCACATACTGTATGTGTGTTTGTTTTCTAGGGTAATTTGTGTACGCACATACTGTATGCATGTGTTTGTTTTCTAGGGTAATTTGTGTACGCACATACTGTATGTGTGTGTTTGTTTTCTGGGGTGATTTGTCTATGCACATACTGTATGTGTGTGTTTGTTTTCTGGAGTGATTTGTGTATGCACATACTGTATGCGTTGTTTGTTTTTCTGGGGTAATTTGGTGTATGTGTAAACTGTATGTGTGTGTGTTTTCTGGAGTGATTTGTGTATGCACATACTGTGTGTGTTTGTTTTCTGGGGTGATTTGTGTATGCACATACTGTATGTGTGTGTTTGTTTTCTCAAGAGATGTGTGTATGCGTATACTGTATGCATGTGTGTGTTTGTTTTCTGGGGTGATTTGTGTATGCACATACTGTATATGTGTGTTTGTTTTCTGGGGTAATTTTTGTACACACATACTGTATGTGTGTGTTTGTTTTCTGGAGTGATTTGTGTATGCACATACTGTATGCGTGTGTGTTTGTTTTCTGGGGTGATTTGTGTATGTGCAAACTGTATGTGTGTGTTTTCTGGGGTGATTTGTGTACGCACGTACTGTATGCGTGTGTTTGTTTTGTTTCTGGGGTGATTTGTGTACGCACATACTGTATTTGTGCGTTTGTTTTCTAAAGTGATGTGTTTATGTGCATACTGTATGTTGTGTGTTTGTTTCTGGGGTGGTTTGTCTACGCACGTACTGTATGTGTGTGTTTGTTTTTGGGTGATGTGTGTATGCACATACTGTATGTGTGTGTTTGTTTTCTTAAGTGATGTGTATGTGCATACTGTATGCATGTGTTTGCTTTCTGGAGTGAAATGTGTATCCACATACTGTATGCGTGTTTGTTTTTTGGGGTTATTTGTGTATGCATATACTATATGCGTGTATTTTGTTTTCTGGGGTGATATGTGTACACACATACTGTATGCGTGTTTGTTTGTTTACTGGGGGTGATATTTGTAAGAACATACTGTATGTCGTGTGTTTGTTCCTAGAGTAATATGTGTATGCACATACTGTATGTGTGTGTGTTTTCTGGGGTAATTTTTGTACATACATACTGTATGTGTGTGTTTGTTTTCTGGGGTGATTTGTGTACGCATATACTATATGCGTGTATTTTTGTTTTCTGGAGTGATATGTGTACGCACATACTGTATGTGTGTTTGTTTTCTAGAGTGATATGTGTACGAACATACTGTATGCGTGTGTTTGTTTTCTGGAGTATTATGTGTACACACATACTATATGCGTGTGTTTGTTTCTGGAGTGATATGTGTATGAACATACTGTATGCGTGTTTGTTTTCTGGAGTGATATGTACAAACATACTGTATGCGTGTTTGTTTTCTGGAGTGATATGTGTACCCACATACTGTATGCGTGTGTTTGTTTACTGGGGTGATATGTGTAAAACATACTGTATGTGTGTGTGTGTTTGTTTCTCGGGAGTGATATGTGTACGAACATACTGTATGTGTTTTTGTTTTCAGGAGTGATATGTGTACGAACATACTGTATGCGTGTGTTTGTTTACTGGGGTGATATGTGTAAGAACATACTGTATGTATGTTTTTGTTTTCAGGAGTGATATGTGTACGCACATACTGTACGAGTGTGTTTGTTTTCTGGAGTGATATGTGTACAAACATACTGTATGCATGTGTGTTTGTTTACTGGGGTGATATGTGTAACAACATACTGTATGTGTGTTTGTTTACTGGGGTGATATGTGTAAGAACATACTGTATGTGTGTTTGTTTACTGGGGTGATTTGTGTATGCACATACTGTATGTGTGTGTTTGTTTTCTAAGTGATGGTATGTGCATACTGTATGCTGTGTTTGCTTTCTGGAGTGAAATGTGTATCCACTACTGTATGCGTGTTTGTTTTTTGGGGTTATTTGTGTATGCATATACTATATGCGTGTATTTTGTTGTTTCTTGGGGTGATATGTGTACACACATACTGTATGCGTGTGTTTGTTTACTGGGGTGATATTTGTAAGAACATACTGTATGCGTGTGTTTGTTTCCTAGAGTAATATGTGTATGTACATACTGTATGTGTGTGTGTTTTCTGGGGTAATTTTTGTACATACATACTGTATGTGTGGTGTTTGTTTCGGGTGATTTGTATGCATATACTATATGCGTGTATTTTGTTTTCTGGAGTGATATGTGTACGCACATACTGTATGTGTGTTTGTTTTCTAGAGTGATATGTGTACGAACATACTGTATGCGTGTGTTTGTTTTCTGGAGTATTATGTGTACACACATACTATATGCGTTGTGTTTGTTTCGGAGTGATATGTGTATGAACATACTGTATGCGTGTTTGTTTCTGGAGTGATATGTGTACGAACATACTGTATGCGTGTTTGTTTTCTGGAGTGATATGTGTACCCATACTGTATGCGTGTGTTTGTTTACTGGGGTGATATGTGTAAGAACATACTGTATGTGTGTGTGTGTTGTTTTCTGGAGTGATATGTGTACGAACATACTGTATGTGTTTTTGTTTTCAGGAGTGATATGTGTACGAACATACTGTATGCGTGTGTTTGTTTACTGGGGTGATATGTTGTAAGAACATACGTATGTATGTTTTTGTTTTCAGGAGTGATATGTGTACGCACATACTGTACGAGTGTGTTTGGTTTCTGGAGTGATATGTACAAACATACTGTATGCATGTGTGTTTGTTTACTGGGGTGATATGTGTAACAACATACTGTATGTGTGTTTGTTTACTGGGGTGATATGTGTAAGAACATACTGTATGTGTGTTTGTTTACTGGGGTGATTTGTGTAAGAGCATACTGTATGCGTGTGTGTGTTTTCTGGCGTGATATGTATAAGAACATACTGTATGCGTGTGTGTGTTTTCTGGCGTGATATGTATAAGAACATACTGTATGCGTGTGTGTTGTTTACTGGGGTGATATGTGTAAGAACATACTGTATGTGTGTGCTTGTTTTCTGGAGTGATATGTGTACGAACATACTGTATGCGTGTGTGTTTGTTTACTGGGGTGATATGTGTAAGAACATACTATATGTGTGTGTTTGTTTTCTGGAGTGATATGTGTACAAACATACTGTATGCGTGTGTTTGTTTACTGGGGTGATATGTGTAAGAACATACTGTATGTGTGTTTTTGTTTTCAGGAGTGATATGTGTACGCACATACTGTACGAGTGTGTTTGTTTACTGGGGTGATATGTGTAAGAACATACTGTATGTGTGTTTGTTTACTGGGGTGATTTGTGTAAGAGCATACTGTATGCGTGTGTGTGTTTTCTGGTGTGATATGTATAAGAACATACTGTATGCGTGTGTGTTTGTTTAATGGGGTGATTTGTGTATGCACATTCTGTATGTGTGTGTTTGTTTTGGTTTCCACCAAGCAGAGAAGGTGGGATACATCACTGCAGTCCAACTCACACGCACAATCTCATATTGAAGAATAGTATAGTTTTGCATTAGTTGTTCCATTCCCCTGGTAACATTCCCATTTTATGAATAAGTAAAGTGAATTTAAATATAGAACAGAATAGAATTCAGACAGTAAAATGAATAATGTCAGTGAGATAAAGAACTAATAGACCGTGAATTAGCTATATTTATAGTTTTTAGATATAAAAAGTTAGAAACTGCTACTACATCTATCACATTTTGTGGTTTTTTTAATGGGATCAGAAATAAAATTAGACATAAATTAAAGGAGAACTAAAGCCAAATTTTACACCCCAGAATCTGAACATTTACCCACTAAAAAAACACCAGTAAACTGTAAAATAGCAATACAGTAAATAGCATTAAAGTAAATGTTACCAATTGAAAAACTGGATGAAATAACTGTGTGTATGTACAGTGACTGGTCACACCCTGACCTCAGTCACATGCTTCCTTTGCTCTATTCTGTCCTGTAAAAGTATTGGCTAGCGGTTACTAAAGGGTGTGACCAACTGTACCAACTGTAAAACGTTCCTGCAATATCTTAGGACTAAGCATGTGTAAAAAACATAATGGCCAGTGACCACACTGTGTGACACTGGAACACTGGGAAATAAGACGCAATTCTCATGTTAGAAAGTTAAATTTCTAAACAACCATATTAAAATGAGAATGTGAGACACTGATTACTGTTTTCATATCAAGGAGATCTGCCTTCTAATTCAATGTTGTGTCTGAGGCTTTAGTTGTCCTTAACAATAAAAATATATTACTTTATAACCATTTCATGTTAAAATAATATTGTGTGTGTACTGAGGCACTGGTAACTGTGACAGCAAATTAGATTCATTTTCAAAAAGGGATTTATTTGTCCTTTAAAAAATATTAGCATTCAATTTAACAAACAGTTTAACAGTTTCAAAAAGAAACATGTTTGGTTGAAATCTACCCCCATCTGTTAGCACTGATGCATTAGATGCTAAGTCCTTGGTTCAAATCTACCCCCACTGGTTAGCACTGATTTATTAGATGCTAAGTCCTTGGTTCAAATCTACCCCACTGGTTAGCACTGATGCATAGATGCTGAGTCCTTGGTTCAAATCTACCCCATTGGTTAGCACAGATGCATTAGATGCTGAGTCCTTGGTTCAAATCTACCCCCACTGGTTAGCACTGATGCATTAGATGCTGAGTCCTTGGTTCAAATCTACCCCCATTGGTTAGCACAGATGCATTAGATGCTGAGTCCTTGGTTCAAATCTACCCCACTGGTTAGCACTGATGCATTAGATGCTTAGTCCTTGTTTCAAATCTACCCCATTGGTTAGCAATGATGCATTAGATTCTGAGTCCTTGGTTCAAATCTACCCCCACTGGTTAGCACTGATGCATTAGATGCTTAGTCCTTGGTTCAAATCTACCCCCACTGGTTAGCACTGATGCATTAGATGCTGAGTCCTTGGTTCAAATTTACCTCCATTGGTTAGCACTGATGCCTAAGATCAGTAACTGGATCATGGAAATGTACAGTACTTTTAAAATAACTTTTAGGTTTCTGATTTTGTGAATTCTAGAGTTGTCAGTAAACAACACACATACAGTATGTTCTTACACATATCACCCAGTAAACAACACACTCGTACAGTATGTGCGTACACATATCACTCCTGAAACAAAAACACACATACAGTGTTCTTACACATATCACCCAGTAAACAACACCGCCATACAGTATGTTTGTACACATATCACTCCAGAAAACAAACACACACATATAGTATGTTCTTAACACATATCACCCCAGTAAACAAACACACACGCATCACAGTATGTTCGTACACATATCACTCCAGAAAACAAGCACACACATACAGTATGTTCTTACACATATCACCCCAGTAAACAACACACACGCATACAGTATGTTCTTATACATATCACGCCAGAAACACACACACCGCATACAGTATGTTCTTATACATATCACGCCAGAAAACACACACACAACCATACAGTATGCTCTTACACAAATCACCCCAGTAAACAAACACACATACAGTATGTTCTTACACATATCACCCCAGTAAACAAACACACATACAGTATGTTGTTACACATATCACCCCAGTAAACAAACACACATGCATACAGTATGTTTGTACATATCACTACTCCAGAAACCAAACACACTCGTACAGTATGTGCGTACACATATCACTCCTGAAAACAAAAACATCACCAGTATGTTCTTACATTACACATCACACCCCAGTAAACAAACACACGCATACAGTATGTTCGTACACATATCACTCCTGAAAACAAACACATACAGTATGTTCGTACACATATCACTCCAGAAAAACACACACACACACACATACAGTAATGTTCTTACACATATCACCCCAGTAAACAAACACACGCATACAGTATGTACACATATCACTCCAGAAAACAAACACGCATACAGTATGTTCGTACACATATCACTCCGAAAACAAACACGCATACAGTATGTTCATACCATATCACTCCAGAAACAAACACACGCATATAGTATGTGTGTACACATAATACTCCAGAAACAAACACACGCATACAGTATGTTCGTACACATATCACTCTAGAAAACAAACACACATACATGTGCGTACACATATCACTCCAGAAAACAAAATACACGCATATAGTATATGCGTACACAATCACCCCAAAAACAACACACACATACAGTATGTATGTACAAAAATTACCCCAGAAACACACACACATACAGTATGTCATACACATATTACTCTAGGAACACAACACACGCATACAGTATGTCTTTACAAATATCACCCCAGTAAACAACCACCACGCATACAGTATGTGTGTACCCATATCACCCCAAAAACAAAAATACACGCATATAGTATATGCATACACAAATAACCCCAAAAAACAAACACGCATACAGTATGTGGATACACATTTCACTCCAGAAAGCAAACACATGCATACAGTATGCACATACACATCACTTAAGAAACAAACACACACATACAGTATGTGCATACCAACAAACTACATAAACAAACACACATACAGTATGTTCTTACACATATCACCCCAGTAAACAAACACACATACAGTAATGTTGTTACACATATCACCCCAGTAAAAAACACACATGCATACAGTATGTTTGTACACATATCACTCCAGAAAACAAAACACACTCGTACAGTATGTGCGTACACATATCACTCCTGAAAACAAAAACATACATACAGTATGTTCTTACACATATCACCCCAGTAAACAAACACACCGCATACAGTATGTTCGTACACATATCACTCCTGAAAACAAAACACATACAGTATGTTCGTACACATATCACTCCAGAAACAAACACACACACACATACAGTATGTTTTCCACATATCACCCCAGTAAACAAACACACGCATACAGTATGGGGTACACATATCACTCCAGAAACAAACACGCATACAGTATGTTTGTACACATACTCTCCAGAAAACAAACACGCATACAGTATGTTCATACACATATCACTCCAGAAAACAAACACACCGCATATAGTATGTGTTGTACACATAATACTCCAGAAAACAAACACACCCATACAGTATGTTCGTACACATATCACTCTAGAAAAACAAACACACATACAGTATGTGCGTACACATATCACTCCAGAAACACAAAATACACGCATATAGTATATGCGTACACAAATCACCCCAGAAAACAACACACACACATACAGTATGTATGTACAAAAATTACCCCAGAAAACACACACACATACAGTATGTGCATACACATATTACTCTAGGAACAAACACACGCATACAGTATGTTCTTACAAATATCACCCCAGTAACCAACACACGCATACAGTATGTGTGTACACATATCACCCCAGAAAACAAAATACACGCATATAGTATATGCATACACAAATAACCCCAAAAAACAAACACGCATACAGTATGTGGATACACATTTCACTCCAGAAAGCAAACACATGCATACAGTATGCACATACACATCACTTAAGAAAAAAACACACACATACAGTATGTGCATACACACATCACCCCAGAAACACACACACACATACAGTACGTGCGTAGACAAAACCACCCCAGAAAACAACACACACACATACAGTATGCACATAAACACATCACTTTAGAAAACAAACGCACAAATACAGTATGTGCGTACAAATCACCCCAGAAAACAAACACACGCATACAGTACGTGCGTACACAAATCACCCCAGAAAACACACACATACAGTTTGCACATACACAAATCACCCCAGAAAACAAACACACACGCATACAGTATGTGCATACACAAATCACTCCAGAAAACAAACACACACATACAGTATGTGTGTACAAAAATTACCCCAGAAAACAAACACACATATACAGTATGTGCATACACAAATCACCCCAGAAAACAAACAACACACATGCATACAGTATACGCATACACACATCTCTTGAGAAAACAAACACACCATACAGTATGTGCATACACAAATCACCCCAGAAAACAAACACACACAGTATGTGCATACACAAATCACTCCAGAAAACACCACACATACAGTTTACACATACACAAATTACCCCAGAAAACAAACACACGCATACGTATGTGCATACACAAATCACTCCAGAAAACAAACACACACATACAGTATGTGCATAAGACAAATCACCCCAGAAAACAAACACACACATACAGTTGTGCGTACACAAATTACCCTAGAAAAAAACATGCATACAGTATGTGCGTACACAAATTACCCTAGAAAACAAACACACATACAGTATGTGCATACACAAATCACCCCAGAAAACAAACACACATATACAGCATGTGCATACACAAATCACCCCAGAAAACAAACACACATATACAGCATGTGCATACAAATCACCCCAGAACAACACACATTACAGTATGTGCATACACAAATTACCCTAGAAACACAACACATGCATACAGTATGTGCGTACAAAAATTACCCCAGAAAACAAACACACATATACAGTATGTGCATACACAAATCACCCCAGAAAACAAACACACATATACAGCATGTGCATACACAAATCACCCCAGAAAACAAACACACATATACAGTATGTGCATACACAAATCACCCCAGAAAACAAACACGCATACAGTATGTGCGTACACAAATCACCCTAGAAACAAACACACATCACATATGTATGTACAAAAATTACCCCAGAAAACAAACACACACATACAGTATGTGCATACACATATCACTTCAGAGAACAAACACACACACATACAGTATGCGCATAAACACATCACTTTAGAAAACAAACGCACAAATACAGTATGTGCGTACACAAATCACCCCAGAAAACACACACACACATACAGTATGGGCATACACATATCACTCCAGAAAACAAACACGCATACAGTATGTGCGTACACAATCACCCTAGAAAACAAACACACATACAGTATGTATGTACAAAAATTACCCCCCAGAAAACAACACACACATACAGTATGTGCATACACATATCACTTCAGAGAACAACACACACACACATACAGTATGCGCATAACACATCACTTTAGAAAACAAACGCACAAATACAGTATGTGCGTACACAAATCACCCCAAAAACAAACACACACATCAGTATGTTGCATCCATATCACTCCAGAAAACACACACAATACAGTTACAGATGTTAGTAGCTAATTGCCGTTTGGTTGCTGCAGATTAATAGCATTGGCAGACTTTTGCACTTTTTTGCATTAGATTAACCCTTTTATTTGCATTACAGTGTTTGGAAACCACTCAACCTCTTATTTTCAATCTCCGGTAAGTATTAATATTCATTAGTGGAGGATTTATATTCTATAAAGTGTGTAAGTGGAAGGGTTAAACTAGCTAGTCCGCTATGATCGGAAGGGAAATCTGTTAAATAATACAGCTCTTGTAAAACGCCACATTCCCGGCAATACTGGGAAACCATCATTTGAAATTACTGGGCATTTGGATTGTTATATTTAACCAGTTCTTTCTCTTTCTGCAAATCAGCTAGTAGACGAGACCCTGGAATTTTACCATGGAAATACATTAGTACCATGTACAATGGGTCAACTTTAAAAAAAGGAATTGCATTCCACTTTAACTATCTTCATAGTAAAATAAAATATCCTTTTCTCACTTTCAGTACCTTTCTTTTACTGGACTGTAATCATCTATTGCATCTTTCGGTGGAGACTGTGGTTATTGGGTAATTCTCCCCATCACAGAGCGCTGTGCACATAAAACATTACATGGAGTTAAAAAAAAAGATTGCAGTTTTCTTTTTTTTACCAAAAAAAGTTGTATACAAGTTTAATAAATCAGAACATCTTCTATGGGGTCAACAAAATATCCTGCTGAAATACTGAAAGCCCTGAGAGCGAAACAGGAATGGACTTGTTGGATGGACTCACTGATGGACCATCACTGCTTCTCTATGGCCATTTTAACTATTGTATTTTGGGTATACTGACCCATTGTGTTGTTCTGCCCATCAATTCCAAAAATGCATTAAATTTAAAGGTTATAATTAGAGATGGCTGAACTTCTCAAAATCCGTTCCGCTCGATAATTTGGAGATTTTCACAATATTCAAAAATCCCAAGTGGAACCATTAAAATCAATGGGGGGGGGGGGGAATCTGCCTAGAATAAAGGTGTTAAACATAAAGAATCGTACTGGATCCTCCAGTTAACTTCTCTGGCACCCTCTGATGTGGGTTACACTGCCTCACCCCGAAATAGTCTATAACAGCAAAATTCCAAGTATAGAGGGGTCCAGGCATGGATATGGTGCAAAATAAGTGAATTTATTCCTCCATTAAGAGTAAACGACAGGCATTGTATCAGGCCCACACTCGAAACGTTGCCTGTCTGTACTCTTAATGGAGGAATAAATTCACTTATTTTGCACCATATCCATGCCTGGACCCCTCTATACTTGGAATTTTGCTGTTATAGAATAAAGGTGTTACTAGCAATGGTAACTTACTATAAATGGCTCAAGGACCTGGAAATGGTCTGGGAAACACACATCAATGTCCACAAATGTTAAAAAACACCGTCCTGCGCGCTTCCCAAATGCGCTCTCCCATTTGGGCACAGCGTGTAGTCATCTTAAAAATGTTCACAATTTCTAGAAATTTTGAATTTATGAATTTTTTAAATTTTTCTAGGAATTTTCAAAATTTTTGGAAATCCTCCCGATTATCAAAAAGTTTGGAAATCCAGAAAGCATAATTCTGAAAAATCCACAGATCTCAGAAATCCGCCTCAGAACCGGGTTCTAGAAAGTATATCTGACAACATCTCTTTATGGCAACCCTAAAAAAGCAATAAGGAGAGAGGGAGTGTCAGATTAGTAAGTTATTTATTTACACATAATTATATTTTAAGCTATGGCACATGTGGTTCTTTGCTGTGTTCCTCTGGGGGAATCATGATGTACAATGTCCCATTAAATGCAATGAACCATTTCTTTTGATGGAAAATGCTGTTGATCTCAACATTGGTGTCTTTGAATGGTCACCTAAAAATTGTCTCTATCTGATTGGCCATATGGACTTAATGTGGTTCAGTAGACAAAATGACACTTCTAATGTTTCTCTCTTGTGGTGTCCTTAAAAGCATTTTATTTAACAAAATACATACAAAAATATTTCAAAGGGGAAAATATAACACACAATTGTTAATGTTGTCTGAAAACTGTATTTTCTTTTTACGTATTACTGTGCAACTCTTTGTTTGTGATAAAGTAAAGTAAGGGATGGTTCCATTGTCCTGTTTGCTACTGAACCTTTCTAAATAGCTGATATAGGCATGTCAACTCAAATGACTTTTCTACTAGCCTCTACCATCACTGCAAAGCCCTTGCTCTCCCTCTAAAAGTTTGCTATTCTGCCCCTTCCACCCCCTGGAGCTCATCATGAGCTGACCGCATACACAGAGTACATTGCTCAAGCTTGCAGGACAACATGCAAAGGAACCCCAGACAATCTCTGGCTGTGATGCAAATGATCACAGAGACATATCTGATGTGGGGTAGGAGCAGCGGTGAAAACATTTCATAAATTCTTAGTGGTGATGCAAGCTAGAGGAGTGGGTTAGGAAGACAAGAGTTGATTGGTTGGGACTTATTTAAAGTCAAACAGGTGGGTAGATAGTAATTTTAAAACAGCTGTGTGCCATCCCTTGTTATTTCATTCACCATCTAAATAACCAGTTGGGAATTCAAATGTTGCAACCACTTAGTATTGCCCCCACAATGCAGATTTACCCAAATGATTGTTGGCTGTTTGTTAAATCAGATTCTGTCTATTGTGTGACTTTAACCACTGGCCCTTGTATTAAAACAGTCATGCAAAAGTACCACAATACCATTGGTTCTGAATTTAGCTAATAATGAATTAAAACCTCTTAGAAGGTATTGCATTTCCTTAAGGGCTACCGTGGCAAAAATGAAACTACCCTGAAGTCCTCTCCTCCCCTATTTGCATATGAGAAAAGGGAGCTCTAGTCTAGTGCCTTAACTCTCCCTATCTTACTTGATTATTGAGTGATGATCACATTGGTAAATCATCTGATTGCTTGTTTACAAACCCTTCGTTGTTAATAGGGTGTATGGACATTATTAACAGTTCCAGATGTACAACGGCACACCGCTGTTGGCTCTTTAGCCAGACAGTTGGTTAGGTGCAGTCCTCTCAGCCCCCTACTTCCAGGCTTCAATATCCAAGCAAGGCAAAGAGTAGAGGAGCACACACTTCAGTGAATATTTCTTTATTTGTGCAAAAACAACAGCATACAAACTTTCGGGACTCTAGGCCCCTTCCAGTTATACCTGAGGATAATGTTGTATGCTGTGGTTTTTGCACAAATAAAGAAATATTCACTGAAGTAGTGTGCTCCTCTACTCTCCTTGCTTGTAGGACATTATTACATAACTGTGACATTGCACTGTAGTTACATTCCCGATATCCAATGACAAAGCACAAACTATTTATTCCACAGCGCATAAATTAACGCTACAAACGGCAGTTTTAACTTTTGCGCCAAGAAGAAGTTAGAGAGGCTGCGCCGATAGACTGCCAGCCATAACAGGAGACTGAAGTTCTACAACTGAAAAAAGGGAAACGTTACAATTCTTCCCTTATTAGATGCCAAATGCAAATGACTTCTCACCAGATGCTCTGCATATTGCACTGCAGGACCCCCAGTACGTTGTAACATGTACATTTATTTGTTCATTTCCATAGATTTCTTAACTCTTTTCCATCTTCTCAACACAGAGATGCTGGAGGATACAGCAAACTTTTCCTCTTACGGATATTGAGCTGCGGAGTGTCGAGCTTGTTTGTTAGATTTGTAAAACATCCAAGGACAGTTACGGTCTAGGTAATAATAATGGAGACACATTAAACAGACCTTGAAATACATTACTGAGTCTATTGTACGGTAAATGAGAGACAAAGCTATTGTCATGGTGATGTGTGAAAAGAGAGTTGTTCCCCTTTAATTTCCTTTTTAGAATGTTATCGTTTAAAAAAACATGATCAGAGAAAAAGAGATGAAATAGCAGGAACTTGTATATTGATTAAAGGTTGGTGTTAATTTAGTTTCTTCAGGTAAACATCACATGGGATAACGTGCTATAAATATTATAGATTTGTTTCTATTATTTACCATATACACTGGATATTTTTATTCAAGTATATATTTTCATACGACATTTTTATTATTTATTTTTTGATGTTATTTATATAGAATTTATTTTGATGTTTGTCTTTATACTAGCAGAGAACCTTTTATTGTCACTTTCTTTCCAATCAAAACCTTGTTGCGGGCTGTTTCTAGCCATCTTGGCCAGCCAACACTCATATTCCTTCTGACAGACTGTCAATGTTTCGTGCATGTTTCTTTATAGTTTGAACCGTTTTTAGTGTGGTAAAGAGGCACGCTGTGCCAGGTTGGTCAGGGGGGGGCGTGTATACGTATGTTTGTGTGTACGCAGCGGCACTAACCCACCTAAAATACAGATTGGAATGCCGGGATCAGCAGTGTAACGTTGGGCCCAGGCTCTCCCATAGGCTTGGAGGCTGGCCCCTGACACACCCCTGCCCCTTGCCCAATCAATATTTTTTTAACAGTTGATTTTGCATCCACAGTAAAGATCCACTCGCTCAGCTGTTCAAAGACTGGTACTTGTCTTTTAAACAGCTGGTCATCTTTATTGAGGATGTGCGATCAGCTGTTTTAAAAAAGTTGATAGATGTCCTTCTCGGTTCAGTAACAGAACTTTCCCAGATATTGCCAGTAACCCTTCAGTGCCAGCACTTTCCCAGAGAATTTCATTAACATTTTCAGTACCCGGCACTTTCCCAGAGTATTACCTTAACCCTTTCCAGCTGCCAGCACTGACATTATATCCTGCTTTCCATGTTTCCTCCTCCATTGAATTGTTCACTCCTCACCCACTCTAAGTTCTAATTGGAGAGTTGGGTGGAAGGAAGGAAGAGGCAGGGATAGGGATCTCATGGCTGCTAGTCACAGGGTCACTGTTATAAAGTCTACAGCAGCTTTTACCTGGCATTTTAGAACTGTTTTCCTCAGTACTATTAGCTGAGCTCATCCTCCCCCCCTCAGCAACTTAACTCAACCCACTACCTACCCAACCCACAGTCTTCTACCTGAACCTGACCTGCAACCCACTGAAATTCAAAACTTTGTTAGGCTCAGTAATTTCTCAGCAGGGTGATCACTTGGTTTACTAACAGATGCCAGCCCAAAGGTCAGATTACAATCCTGCGCAAAACCATTGCCTGCTCCCAACTTTCACCCAACCCGCAAGAAGCCAGACCCATAACCGACCTTCACACCCACATGCCCCTAAGGCATATGGGGTGGTTGTAAAAGTTGAAAACTAGCCTATGTTTTTTTTTTTTACCCGGAAGAAAAAGGTGATCAGGGCACTAAGGTTAAATCTCCTATTATCTCTATATGTATAGGGCAGGTGCTCCTCTGTATTAGTTTGTACATGCATAGGGAAATAAAAACCACTGACTTGAAAAGTTTATATAAAAACGTCCTTTTTTAGTCGACTATGGTAATAAATGGTATAAATCCGATCGAGGTCAGCGTTAAGGAAGCTCCATTCACGAACGCCGGTAGTTGAAACACGTCTGTCATGAATGCCCTTCTGCTGCTACATTGGCTAGCCTAGACCGGTATTTATAACCATGTATTACATAAGATGCATCAGTTTACCCTTTTTTTCACTTCTGTATGTACACTGTATACTATGATGCAGGGTGACTCTAGGTCAGATAAGGATTGTAAATATGTGTTTGTTAATGCTTTTAACTTTCGTCCCTTAAATTAACTAAATAAAGGACGGATTTATTAGAAACTTTTTCAAGCCAGTGTCAGTCTGTGCCTTTTCTCTATTTTTCTATGTATGTTTTTCTCCAGGTCCTGGAACATGTATCCCAAGCCTCACCAATTATGACATTTGTAGACTATAATTCTCCCTAAAGTTGCTGTCTGTTTGAACAAAATTCGACCTGAAAAAACGGTTCAAGCCTTTCTGACTTTTACTGAATCACCAGTGATATGGAGCAGCTCAAGTTAATGTTTCATGAGCACCTCCCCAAAATCTGATTTAGGACCAATCAATTTTTAAATCCTTACCAGATATGATTTCAAATAAATATATAATTTAGTACTAGATTACTTAATATGGGTCAATAATCTATGAATTGGTTTTAGAATTACCAAATAATTAGAGCTAGGGTACATATATATCAAAGCATATGGTCCAAGCGAACCATATTGTGGGCAGGGCCAAGGGGCACTTCTAGGGTCTTTGATGCCTGAGCCAAACTTTCGAATGCCACCCTTCCCGCACCGCAGTGTTAAAGTGGGTGCGGCTTTGTTCATGTGTGGGGTTTCCCACCAATGGTCATGGCTTCGCTGGTGGCATGGGTAACATTTTACAATTTTGAGCTTCCTATCACATAGGTAGTTAAACAGTTCCTCAGACAGTCAATGGAACTGCCGCCTTTCTGTTCAGCACAGAGGTGCCGCCTGAGACAATGTCTCACTCTGCCTAATGTGTAGATGTGGCCCTGCCATACACATGCCCAAACACACCAAGCTCACACCAAGCCCTAAAATTGGGAGGTATCATCATAAAACAGGTGCTAAAGCAGTTATTGCCCCCAAAGAACTTACAATGTAGGTTATACATCACTGTTAATAAAAGTTATGATGGTTCCCGTTTATGTTTTTTGTGAACTAAAAACGCTTGTGCTCAGCTCTACTCAAACATCTAATCACAGTATGTATCTCATCACAGTATACATGTATTTAAATTAGAAGTCTATGTCAATGAACGTCAAGGAAGAAAATTTACATCTTGGAGGTGTCAGGATTTTTCTTGTTATTATCTGTTTGGTTCCCTATATCTGTCATCCCAACACAACAGCTGGATTCTGACAGCTGTTTTGAAGAAGCTTGCACTCGGAACAGAGTCTATGATTATAAATGTTTCAATAGATAAAAGCACGATGGCTTTTAAAGTGCTTATCAGGGCTTGCCTAGTCTATTACAAATAAATTATGTGTAACAGACTATAAATTAAACAAATTGATGGAAAATGATAGCATATTTTTTTTTTCTAAACGACCTTGAAATAAATCACAACTGCACAAATAGAATGTTACACACAGAACTCAGCTCAGATTTCATTGTGATTCCCAGTACTGAAATGATTACCTACACTGATCTTGGACCTGTTCTATGGTTCCTTTACAATCAGAGTAAGATAAACATGAAGGTGTCCATTATTAAAAAAATAAAAAATTAATTGCTCATGGACCCTGCCACTACCAAGCAAACTAATCTTTACCGAAGTACAAGAGACTATTAGAGCTTATACAAACACCTTAAATAATAGAGAATCAAAGCATAATAATGAATTAAATGACAATTATACTTCTCACTCCTGGTAATTGCCAGCAATCTTCTATGTAACTTACTGGTCCATTCCCAATGTGAAGACGTGCACTTCCCATTGATCAGGTCAAGGACACAGTGTGGACCTGTCATCACAAGTTACAATGATGATTGCTGTGATTAAAGGTAACCCCCATTCCCTATTGGAAGGGGAGTGGGGATTCACTGTATGATTTCCCATAGGTGATTCTATCGTATTGAGAACTTAATTGCTGTATCTTTAATTATATATCTCTAATACATACATTATAACAATTCAGTTACTGATGCTGACTCTTAGTGCTTACCATGGTCCTCTGGGACTGGTAATATCACTGGTAAAGTCTATTGTACTTGTACCATATATAAGATTTGGCTAGCCAGAATGTGGTACCTGCTGGAGAGAAATTTGGAAAAAGAAAATCGAAACAGCAACCATAATTGTATAAATAGTAACAGTACCTATATTAGATACACTTAACAGCACCCACACATGGATACATAGTACAGCACCTTTAAATGGATACATAATACAGCACCAATAATTAGATACATAGTAACACACCCACTTCATAATTGTAATAAATAGTAACAGTACCTATATTAGATACACATATACAGCACCCACACCTGGATACATAGTAACAGCACCCATAACTGGATACCTAAACAGCACAATAATTAGATACATAGTAACAGCACCCATATTGGACACAAAGTAACATCACGCATAATTGTATAAATAGTAACACACCTATAATTAGATACTAGTAACACGCCCGTAATTGGATATATATAACAGCGCCCATAATTGGATACATAGTTAACAAGCACACCATAATTGGAACTATTACAGCACCCGTATTGGATATATAGTAACAGCACCAATAATTGGATACATAGTAACAGCACCTATAATTGGATACATAGTACAAGTGCCCGTAATTGGATATATAGTAACAGCACCATATTGGATGCATTTTTCAGATTATGAAAATATTTTTAAGACAAAATGTCTCCTCATAAAACTGTCCCACTCACAGACGGAATCAAAGCTGGAAAAGCTCTGACTAAACAGTTTCAGGTACAAGAGAAAATCATCAGATCTGCCAGAATTGACCTTAAATAAAATGTAATAAACATTGTGGTCCTCTAAATGCAATTGTTGCTGTGGAGAGATAACCTTCATCCTCTCATCTCTCCTCACACGGGGAACACGAGTTCATTTCATATTTGCTCCCCAATCCCTAGTTGTTGGATAACAGAACATAAACTCCCATAAACATTGTCAGATACAAAATGCGATTTGACGTTTACCATCATTTTTTCTAACATCAGTTTTCAGAAATCATTTCATTCCTCAAATACTATAAAGCAATGTTCTACTCTGTCATGCCAGCCAGCCCAATACAGGTCTATGGAACAGCTTCCATATGAAATTAGTCTGGCTAAGATCATTTCCTGTCAGAGAAGAGCATGGGAAGAAAAGATATAGGATATAGACACTGTAACCTACCATTTGGGCACCTATAATTCACCCCTATAATTCACCCATATAATTCACCCATATAATTCACCTATATAATTCACCCATATAATTCACACCATATATTCACCATATAATTCACCCATATAATTCACCCATATAATTCACACCACATAATTCACCCATATAATTCACCCACATAATTCACCCATATAATTCACCCTATAATCACCCATATAATTCACCCATATAATTCACCCATATAATTCACCCACATAATTCACCCTATAATTCACCCACATAATTTCACACCCTATAATTACCATATAATTCACCCATATAATTCACCCATATAATTCACATATGAATTAAAAAAAAAAGTAGTTCAGCTTTCTCATTCAAAAGGGAAGTCTCCAACTGTATTTATTTATATTTCCTATATTTCAATCACAATTATTTTTCATTTCCATTTTGCCCAATGGCAAACAGTAATAAAGTAGTAGCAATGAACAAACTTAAACTATAAAGAAATATTCTTTAAATTTAAGTACAGAGGTAAGGGACAGTAAGAAATGTACATTTAATAAACACAGGGAATCCGTAGTGGTTAGATAACTATGAAGACTAGAAAAGAAAGTTTAAACAAACCGCACAAAGCTTCTTTAATGTGAGTGCCTGCATGATCCGTACGTTTACATCGCGCCTGCGACAAAGGTAACCAATGTAGGTAATACGCGCTGATTAGGTCTGCTCACAGCTGAATGCAATCAAGAGTAGAGATGGCCGAAACTGCTAAAATCCGTTCCGCCTGTGGATTCACGGATTTTCAGAAATTCGAAATCTGCGTAAAAACCCCATTAAAGTCAATGGGAGAAAAAAATCTGCACAGATCCGCCTAATATAAGGTAAAACAGCAATGGTAACTTACTGTACATGGCTGTGGGACCTGGGAATTGTCTGGGAACACGTTCATATACCCGAACTTTACTTACTGTACATGGCTGTGGGACCTGGGAAATGGTCTGGGAACACGTACATATACCCAGAACTTTACTTACTGTACATGCTGTGGGACCTGGGAAATGGTCTGGGGAACACGTACATATATCCAGAACTTTACTTACTGTACATGGCTGTGGGACCTGGGAAATGGTCTGGGGAACACGTACATATATCCAGAACTTTACTTACTGTACATGGCTGTGGGACCTGGGAAATGGTCTGGGAACACGTACATATACCCAGAACTTTACTTACTGTACATGGCTGTGGGACCTGGGAAATGGTCTGGGGAACACTACATATATCCAACTTTACTTACTGTACATGGCTGTGAACCTGGGAAATGGTCTGGGGAACACGTACATATACCCAGAACTTTACTTACTGTACATGGCTCTGGGACCTGGGAAATGGTCTGGGGAACACGTACATATACCAGAACTTTACTTACTGTAGCTGGCTCTTGGACCTGGGAAATGGTCTGGGACACGTACATATACCCAGAACTTTACTTACTGTACATGGCGTGGGACCTGGGAAATGGTCTGGGGAACACGTACATATACCCAGAACTTTACTTACTGTCATGGCTCTGGGACCTGGGAAATGGTCTGGGGAACACCTACATATACCCAGAACTTTACTACTGTACATGGCTGTGGGATCTGGGAAATGTCTGGGGAACACGTACAATAAAGAAATGGGTGATTTGTGTAAGAGCATACTGTATGCGTGTGTGTGTTTTCTGGTGTGATATGTATAAGAACATACTGTATGCGTGTGTGTTTGTTTAATGGGGTGATTTGTGTATGCACATTCTGTATGTGTGTGTTTGTTTTGGTTTCCACCAAGCAGAGAAGGTGGGATACATCACTGCAGTCCAATCACACGCACAATCTCATATTGAAGAATAGTATAGTTTTGCATTAGTTCCATTTCCCCTTGGTAACATTCCCATTTTATGAATAAGTAAAGTGAATTTAAATATAGAACAGAATAGAATTCAGACAGTAAAATGAATAATGTCAGTGAGATAAAGAACTAATAGACCGTGAATTAGCTATATTTATAGTTTTTTAGATATAAAAAGTTAGAACTGCTACTACATCTATCACATTTTGTGTGTTTTTTTAATGGGATCAGAAATAAAATTAGACATAAATTAAAGGAGAACTAAAGCCAAATTTTTACACCCCAGAATCTGAACATTTACCCACTAAAAACACCAGTAAACTGTAAAATAGCAATACAGTAAATAGCATTAAAGTAAATGTTACCAATTGAAAAACTGGATGAAATAACTGTGTGTATGTACAGTGACTGGTCACACCCCTGACCTCAGTCACATGCTTCCTTTGCCTATTCTGTCCTGTAAAAGTATTGGCTAGCGGTTACTAAAGGGTGTGACCAACTGTACCAACTGTAAAACGTTCCTGCAATATCTTAGGACTAAGCATGTGTAAAAAACATAATGGCCAGTGACCACACTGTGTGACACTGGAACACTGGGAAATAAGACGCAATTCTCATGTTAGAAAGTTAAATTTCTAAACAACCATATTAAAATGAGATGTGAGACACTGATTACTGTTTTCATATCAAGGAGATCTGCCTTCTAATTCAATGTTGTTCTGAGGCTTTAGTTGTCCTTTAACAATAAAAATATATTACTTTATAACCATTTCATGTTAAAATAATATTGTGTGTGTACTGAGGCACTGGTAACTGTGACAGCAAATTAGATTCATATTTCAAAAAAGGGATTTATTTGTCCTTTAAAAAATATTAGCATTCAATTTAACAAACAGTTTATAACAGTTTCAAAAAGAAACAGTTTTGGTTGAAATCTACCCCCACTGGTTAGCACTGATGCATTAGATGCTAAGTCCTTGGTTCAAATCTACCCCCACTGGTTAGCACTGATTTATTAGATGCTAAGTCCTTGGTTCAAATCTACCCCCACTGGTTAGCAATTAGATGATGAGTCCTTGGTTCAAATCTACCCCCATTTGGTTAGCACAGATGCATTTAGATGCTGAGTCCTTGGTTACCCCCACTGGTTAGCACTGATGCATTAGATGCTTAGTCCTTGTTTCAAATCTACCCCCATTGGTTAGCAATGATGCATTAGATTCTGAGTCCTTGGTTCAAATCTACCACCCACTGGTTAGCACTGATGCATTAGATGTGAGTCCTGGTTCAACATCTACCCCCATTGGTAGCACAGATGCATTAGATGCTGAGTCCTGGTTCAATATCTTTATACCCCCACTGGTTAGCACTGATGCATTAGATGCTTAGTCCTTGGTTCAAATCTACCCCCACTGGTTAGCACTGATGCATTAGATGCTGAGTCCTTGGTTCAAATTTACCTCCATTGGTTAGCACTGATGCCTAAGATCAGTAACTGGATCATGGAAATGTACAGTACTTTTTAAAATAACTTTTAGGTTATCTGATTTTGTAATTCTTGAGTGCCCCCTACCTCCACCCACAGTGTTTCAGAAGAACCGTGCTTTCATGCCAAACTATTCATCTAATAGCATCCTTTACAAACATGTATAACATTTAACTACATTTTATATTCACCATCCAAACCTATCAAACTCCTGCCATTCAAAATGTAGTCAGTAATGGCATCATCAACAAAATACCATAAAACTGTATAAACAATATGTTAACGGTATGTGTTTTTCTGAATCAACCTGGGTTTATGAGTTTCACCTACTTGATATCTGAGATTGCCCTTTAAACCTTCTCAAAGGAGATTTAAGCTGTCCTCAATAAAGTGTTTCCATATATAGGTTCCTAGACATTCTGTTGCAGAGATGCAAACTGAAATACAATCATTCCCTATATCATATAGTGAATGTTCTGACTATGGGGGGTCAGAAAGTCTTCTCACAACCTTCTAAAGAATAATTAGAATAATAATAAAAAATAATAATGAAAAAAGGGAACACATTCAGGGTTTTTCAATAAAAGTTCTTATCATTAAAAATGGTGCTAATTTTGCCCCAGCCAATCAGATGTTAGCTTTTAAATGTTAAATAATATCTGATTGGTTGGGGCAAAATTAGCACCATTTTTAACAATAAGAACTTTTATTGAATCTCTCTTAAGAACTTTTATTGAATCTCCCAGCACGTGTTTTTGTGTAGAGAATATTAATCCAGCCCTTTGCCCACTTTCATGACTTTCCTGTAATAAACGATAATAATAATAATAAAGACATATTACGAAGTTAGTTTCACAGTAAATTATGATCCATCAATTTGTACAAAATTGGGACATTTTGATCCTTGTGCTAATTGCAAAGCTATAAGGTGAACATTCCACCATTGAACAGAAGAAAGGTTGTAAGGGCAGTTCCTGGAATTGCAGACTCACAGGGGATATCTTCCACTTGCTTTATAAACAAAACATGTTTCGGACTCGTGGTCCATTATCAAGTAACCCTCTGCCATTACATCTCTTAACCCACCCACATACTGTAATAAAGCAGGATCTAACAGGAAGGAAGGTAAACCAGAAAGCGCCCACACAGTGCAGCAGCAGGAAGGTAGCCCAGTATATACCCTTTTCTTTTAAAGCCCAGGAAAACTTAATTTCATGTCCAAACCATACAGTTAGTGCAACAATGTGCTGGGGGGTATCCTGCCTGTAGGGTACTCTGGATCTTCCTTTACTAACATGCCCCCACTCAACCCATCCAAGGATACATGGAACTGATAATGGAAAAAAATTGGAAATAAACCTGTGACCAGCCATTCCAAGCAACATTAGTTCAACTAAGGACAGTGAAATTATAATCATATGGATTTTACACATTTTTATTCTGCACACAAGACAAGATCCTGATAACTGCAAATGTCAAAAGAGAAACATGGAAAGAAAATATAGAACAAAATAATTAGTTCCTTTTAGAACTAAATAATTAGTAATCCTTTTACATCAGCACATGAGGTAGGAGAGGACAATGTTTATCACATTAAACACGGGGTTAAATCATATTCCTCCTTTCACAGAAATCAGCACAAACTACAAGGATTCTCAGTGCGGAACTATTTTTATCTTATGCACATATTGGGTTTAATTGATCAAACAATTGCTACCTATATAGTAGCCATTTGTGACTTTTCCCTGGGCAAGTTTTTTTTTTTATCTTCAAGGGCATTCCCCTTGTAAAGTCCCCCACCTCCTCATCACTAAACACAAAGATGTTTCCCATCCTGCTCGGCTTACAAGAGCGAAAAGAGTCTGATAAACAAACAGCTCTGAACTAAACGACTTGCGCTGTATTTATGTGTGTTTGTCATATGAGGCTTCTTGCATGGTCTCCCTATAATAAAAATGTGTGACTAAAGGTGTGTGTATACATCACTAAAAATGTTGCCATTTAAATTGGTGATAAACTCCTAAAATCATACTTTATCCAATCAGATTACTCTTAACATCAGATATATCAGGAACTGGTAAGATTTGATTAATATTCACTTATTATAATGGGAGGCAGTTTCAGTGGAGAAACATAGTACTGATGGTGTTACTGACACTGGAACGTCTCTATTCCCACACACCATCCCGGTACAAGTGAAATGTATAGTGTTAGGGTAATTTCCATAACACATTCTGATGCATATGGCCTGTAATCTGTGCTTATTGCTGACTGTAGTCTGACTAAAAAATGATGCAAATCAAATGTGACAGTTTTCCTACAGACCTGCCAGAACATATACTGTGATTTGCGTCAAATCTACATTATTCAGCTTTAGAGAACAATTTTCTATGAAATGCCTTGTTGGGATATAATAATCCTAGGCCTTTAGAAAGTGTTCAGATTTGTAGCAGTTCTAAACCCTGTATAATTCTATTCTCCATCTCCATGTCTAAGTGCTCTCATTACGTCCACGCTAGTTAAAGGAACCTGGATCCTGTGTTTGGCAAATCTTAATATGTCATTTCTCTCCCTGTATTTCCATAGTATAAATACTCGTAGACACGTCTAATATGGCGCAAGATGCACAAGCAAGCAACGCACGTACGTCATATGCCAATAATGGACAATAATCACAAATGTATGGCATGTATAGCCACAAACGCCAGTTTTATCCTCGTATTTAAGGATGTTACTTAATTCTGAATTGCCCAGGAAACATAGTGATACAACATTATAGGGTTTCATTCATTAATATTGCTGATCAACACATGAAAAGCTTAATTAACATGACTTCTTAACTGTTATTTATAGATTCTATTGATACATTTTTCGCTGCTTATAGGAGAACTAAAGATAAAATGTAAATGACTGCATGAATGCTATAATTGTAATCTAGCAGATTTCTGTATCTCTCACCTTTAAAATAAGCAGCATTATAGAGAAATTAGATGTTTAATTTAGGTTTCTGGGTTTTACAGAGTGGGTCACTGACCCAGATACACAGTTGCACATGCTCAGTGAATTCTCTAGCCCCTACTCTAGAGCTGTCAAGTTACTACTGGGTGACCTGTCTGTGACCTCTCTGTAACCAAGACTGAGCAGTAAGAAAACCAATTGTTACTAAGGAGGGCTGCAGACATAAGAACATGACAAAAACCTGCAGGATTACAGATGATCTTTCCACAATACTGCTGATTACATGGTAGATTGTTACAGCTATTTGATAGCTAGGAATTATAGAATCTATTTGGGATTATTAATATATTATATTTAGTTCTCCTTTAACTGCGCCCACCTGCAATACTCTAATACTGAGTCTGCTGGGTAGAATTAAAAGTTGTAGTTTAGCAACAGTGAAAGAGCTGCAGGTCACAGACAGCTAATCTATGGTGGGGGGTCCCTTACAAGAGGGAGGTCACATCTTTAATTGACTAAGCACAGAGATTCTTAATCTATGGCCCATAGACCATCTGCTAGGTTTAATACTGTTGTGGGGTGTGTATTTAAATGGTGTTTAACATTCTTTATATAGAATTGGGAACATGGATCTGAACTGCGTCTCCTCAATAACAATAAATGGAATTTAATTACACTCCTTGGGCACATGGACAAGATTTGGGGCAGTAAGATGAATGGATTGAACCATCTGCTGTAAATCATATTGTATAACTGGAGAATAATCTTTGCCCTTTGTTTATATGGGGATTGGACATTTGATAGATTTGTTATATACAGTAGCATTAACATTAGGGATAATTGACATCACACTCCCTTAGAATTATGTCTTTCAAATCAGCCAAGTGGATAATACAGGATAAAGATAGGATTACCATCCATTTCCCCATAATAAAGTAATGCCCATACGTACAGTATATGTGTTCCTTGTGATACACACACTGGGATTTTCGCCTTCACCTTACAAACACTGTCTGCAAGTTTTCATTTCTAAAAACTCTTTTGGGTCAAGGAAATCGAATGAAATTACCCAGCAGTGGATAAGCTGATAGAAATGTCTATCATCCCGTGTGGGTTCCACAATGCGATATTTAGATGGAATGAGTAGGAAGAAGCAATCTGTACACTTCTCCCAGTCTCATGCCCGTGCAGCTGAATGACTTAAAGGATAACTATACTCTGAAAATTAACTTTTTAAAAATAGAAAGTACCTGGGCAGGGAGGTCGGATTGATTATTCCTACCTCACAATATCATTTCATTAAGGAGCTACAGCACATACAGTTTTCATTTGCCAGGTTAGACCTGGACTATTTCTCTATTAAAGATAGTGCTGAAGCCAGGATGAAGACTGGCAGAATCGGTTTTCTTTGGGCTGGTGCTCCTCACAGAAACAATACTGGGAGGTAGGAATTACCAGCCCTTTCATTTTAACCATTTAAAAAAAAAACTTTATACACATGATAGTTCTCCTTTAAGGAACCAGTCAGTTAGGAAAAACTGAAATAAGAAAAGGGGATGACTTTGTCCAACAACATCTACTCACACAACTATTTTAAATGCACGACCCTCTCCTTACATACAAGATGTATGTCGTATGTGACGTACATGATAGACCTTTTTACTCCCCTCTAATAATATACATAACTCAGTTTTCTAAGAGATCTCAAAAGGTTTCCCTACATAAAATCAATTGCTTATTAATCTTTTACAGTGGAGGTCTAATGCATCACGGTGTTTGAACTGCCATGTAACTGTATAATCATTGATCACATTTCTACGGTAATTACAACAGGAACATCATCAATAAAACCAATGTTAAAAAAATGTCAAAATATACATTAGTGGGATCTGTTTGTTGCTATGGACGCAATCAATCATCTGCAATTATTCTAAAGGCAAATAATGCAATATGGTATGTTAGGAGGGTTTTCAACTGATGTTAATCACTTGAAGCCTTTGAGACGGGCATCATATTGTTGTAGCAAGTTACAGTTTAATGCTACTAGGCTGCCCTATCAATGGATATCAGATATTACTGTCCTTAAAGGTTAGAAAACAACATGTCCCTAAACACGTTTCTATTCAGTCTGCAACTAAACAATACAGAAGCATTCGATCACTTATTATCTAAAATCAACCAGTCTATCATGTTGCTATTAGCAATGGAATGTTTACCCTCCAACCTTCCAGGGATTTTTGATAGCACAGGACACTCGGCACCAATGAAAAACAACAAAACTTCTCTCTGTACCACTACCAATCTTTCCCAGTGACCTCCATAGCCACTCCACTGAAATAGAAGACAGGTGGTCGACATTTGCTACTGCAAAAGCAAAGTTTATTTCCAATGAACTTGGTGGAATATTATCACTTCACCAGCATAATATTGCAATGTAATACTGTACATTCATAATGACGTGTCTACATACAATACTCACTGTTCTATCAACCTCGGTTTCAGTTTAATAAGCAGAGAGATGAGTTTATGCATAGGATGGTCTGGACAATGTTCTTCACTTAAGGAATGTCTGTACTTTAAAAAAAACAATAACTCATCCCTCTATCTGACCGTGAGCTTGGATAACCAGCCGAATGCTACTGTACCATGATGTCCCACTGTGCCATTAAGTCTCACTGTACCATGATGTAACACTGCCATGATGTCCTACTGTGCCATGAAGTCTTATTGTACCATGCTGTAACACTGTGCCATGATGTCCTACTGTGCCATGATGTCTTTCAGTACCATGATGTCCTACTGTTGCATGAAGTCTTACTGTGCCATGAAGTCTTACTGTACCATGATGTAACAATGTACTATGATGTCCTACTGTACCATGATGTCCTACTGTTGCATGAAGTCTTACTGTACTATGATGTCCCACTGTACCATGAAGTCTTTCTGTACCATGATGTCCTACTGTGCCATGATGTAACACTGTACCATGATGTCCCACTGTGCCATGATGTCTTACTGTACCATGATGTCCTACTGTTGCATGAAGTCTTACTGTACCATGATCTCTCACTGTATCATGATGTCCTACTATGCCATGATGTCCTATTGTACTATGAAGTCTTTCTGTACAATGATGTCCTACTGTACCATGATGTAACACTGTACCATGATGTAACACTGTACCATGATGTCTTACTGTACCATGATGTCCTACTGTTGCTTTAAGTCTTTCTGTACCATGATGTCCTACTGTATTAAGATGTATTTCTGTTCCATTTCCTACTGTACCATGTTGTCTTACTGTACATGATGTCCTACTGTACCATGTCTTTCTGTATCATTTTGTCCTACTTTACCATGTCATCTTATTGTACATAATTTTCAATTGTACAATATCTTTCGGTACTATGATGTCATACTGTACCATTTTGTCTTACTATACCATAATGTCCTACTGTACCATAATGTCCTACTGTACCATAATGTCCTACTGTATCATGATCTATTTCTGTGCCATATTGTCTTATTGTACATGATGTCCTACTGTACAATATCTTTCCATGCCATGATGTCCTACTGTACCATGCTGTCTTTCCATGCCATGTTGTCCTACTGTACCATGCTGTCCCTTTTTTACCATGATGTCCTAATAGGTTTTCCAACTCATTAGGATATAATCAGGTCAATAACACTTTGTCCTGGTTAATAGATTCAGAAGATTCTGGTCCAGATCATTCCCAGTTGTACCCCCATGGCCGCCCCTGCACTTTAGAAGTTTAATAGTGTACAGGGTCTGGGTCCTTTGTGCTGATTACTTGTACCCTGGGCTCATCCTTATACAAACCATGGAGGTCCCAGGTGTGGATGTCTGTCAGTATGTGGGGGAGGGTCAGGCCTAGTTAAGGGTCTATCACTGTGTGCAGTATTTGCACTTGATGATCTTCTTAAAAGCACTTTGGAACTCCTTATTGAAATAGGCGTAAATGATGGGGTTCAGGAGGGAGTTGGAGTAGCCCAGCCAGTTGATAATATCATAGAGCAGGTGGGGCATGTGACAGGTCTCACAGAAAGGCAGGACCAGGGCAGCTATGAAGAAGGGCAACCAGCAGAACATGAAAGTACCCATGATGATGCCCAAGGTCTTTACAGTTTTCCTCTCCCTGGCCAAGGCCACTTTCCTCTTGGCCTCGGTGGCCCTGTCATTCCTGTTCTGGCCACAGGGGGCGACTGTAATGTCAGAAGGGTGGCTGGGCAGGGAGAGGTGGGATTTGGAGTGGACAATCTCTAGGGCAGCTCCATTCACACAGGGTTTGGGCTCCACCGACCTCCTCCAGTTCTTCCCCGACTCCCCGTTGGACGGCCCGGGACCGGTCACTTTCTTCCTCTCGGGTTTCCTGACTGTTTTCCGGATCCTGAATCTTGCCGCCCGGAAGATCCTCCCGTACAGGACCAGCATGAGGGCCAGGGGGATGTAGAAGGCTCCGAATGTAGAGTAGATGGTGTAACCGGGATCCTCGCTGATCTTACAGGCGTCCGGGTCCGACCGGTCCTCCGGGGTCCTCCAGCCCAGCATGGGGGGGATGGAGATGGAGAACCCGACGATCCAGGTGAGGCTGATCAGCATGGCAGCTCTCCGGGGCGTTCTCTTGTTCACATAGTCTATGGGGTCTGTGATCGCCCAGTATCGGTCGAGAGCGATCGCGCACAGGTGCAGGATGGACGAGGTGCAACACAGAACGTCCAGGGAGATGAAGATGTCGCACGTGACCTGGCCCAGGGTCCACTTGTTCAGGACCTGGTAGAGCGCGGCCATGGGCAGAACCAGAACCGACACCATCAGGTCGGTCACAGCCAGGGACCCGATGAGGTAATTGGCCACGGTCTGCAGGCTCCGCTCCAGAGCGATCGCCGCGATCACACAGGCGTTGCCGAAGATCGCGCACAGGATGAGGGTCCCCAGGATGAGGGAGGTGACGATCTGGTAGCTCAGGGTCATCGCCTCCTCCCCCGCCGGGTGACTCCGGTTCCCCTGGTCCGTGGTGGGGTCCACAGAGGTGGAAGTGTAGTTGGAAGCTGCCATAGCGATTCCCAGGTGGAGGTTTCCAGGCGGAGATGCCATGGAGTTTTCAACCTTTACTTCCTTTGGCTTTCCTCTCCTGCCCGGCACCGGACATCGTATCACGGGTAACAGGGACCCCCCAACCTCCGCTTCTTGCCCCTGCGACTCATTGGCGACTGGTGAAGGAGAGAGAGAACGTCAGGGGCTGTGGGGAGCTGAACAGCAGGACATGGGAGCAGCATCGGGTCCTTCACTATATCCCCATGTCACACACACAGACCGGGGACCCCGAGACTCAACAGCAACTACATCGCCCTGTGTGTGTCCCGCACTGAGCCACTGGTACTATTCACTTTCTACCGTCACCCACAAGGCGGAGCTACGGAGATTGACACCGGACTTTACATTGGGGCTGTCACTCCTCACTGTACTATCCAACCTATAGTGTACTATCTATATACTCTGCTATCTATACATTGTACTATCTATATACTGTAATTTCCATAAAATGTACTATCTATATACTGTAATTTCCATAAAATGTACTATCTATATACTGTACTATCCATACACTGTACTATCCATACACTGTACTATCCATACACTGTACTATCCATACACTGTACTATCGATATACTGTACTATCCATACCCTGTACTATCCATACACTGTACTATCTATATACTGTACATTCCATACACTGTACTATCTATACACTGTACTATCCATACACTGTACTATCCATACACTGTACTATCAATACACTGTACTATCCATATACTGTACTATCCATACACTGTACTATCCATATACTGTACTATCTATACACTGTACTATCTATACACTGTACTATCCATACACTGTACTATCGATATACTGTACTATCACATACACTTGTACCTAGACATGCACTGTACTATCTTACACTGACTATCTATACA
>CM033469.1:365575295-365625588 GCA_019447015.1 Hymenochirus boettgeri | reverse complement strand
TCTATATAAAGTATAGGGAGAACGTTAGTGACTGCCATACTCCCTATGTAAAGAATATATAAAGTATAGGGGAACGTTAGTGACAGCATAGCCACTCCCTAAGTAAAGAATATATAAAGTATAGGTGGAACGTTAGTGCTGCCCATACTCCCTATGTAAAGAATATATAAAGTAGGGGGAAACGTTAGTGACTGCCATACTCCTATGTAAGAATATAAAGTATAGGGAACGTTAGTGACTGCCATACTCCCTATATAAAGTCTATATAAAGTATAGAGAGAACATTAGTACTGCCATACTCCCTATATAAGTCTATATAAAGTAAGGGGAACGTTTAGTGACAGCCATACTCCCTAGATAAAGTCTATATAAAGTATAGGGGGAACGTTAGTGACTGCCATGCTCCCTATATAAAGTCTTTATAAATATAAGAAGAACGTTAGTGACTGCCATACCCTCCCTATGTAAAGAATATATAAAGTATAGGGGGAACGTTAGTGACAGCCATACTCCCTATTAAGTCTATATAAAGTTAGGGGGAACATTGTGACTGCCGCTCCCTATATAAAGTCTATTAAGTATAGGAAGAACGTTAGTGACTGCCATACTCCCTATGTAAGAATATATAAAGTATAGGGGACCGTTAGTGACTGCCATACTCCCTATGTAAAGAATATATAAAGTATAGGAGAAACGTTAGTGACTGCCATACTCCCTAGTAAGTAATATTAATAAGTTAGGGGGAACGTTGGTGACTGCCCTACTCCCTATGTAAAGAATATATAATTATAGGGAGAACGTTGGTGACTGCCAATACTCCCATGCAAAGATATATAAGTATAAGGAGAACTTAGTGACTGCCACTCCCTATATAAAGTCTAATAAAGTATAGGGAGAACGTTAGTGACAGCCATACTCCCTATATAAAGTCTAATAAAAGCATAGGAGAACGTTAGTGACTGCTCCTACTTCCTCTATAAAAGTCTATATAAAGTATAGGGAGAACGTTAGTGACTGCCATACTCCCTATATAAAGTCATATAAAGTATAGGGAGAACGTTGTGACTGCCATATCCCTATATAAAGTCTATATAAAGATAGGGAAATGTTGTACCGCCATACTCCCTATAGGGAGAACGTTAGTGACTGCCATACTCCCTATGTAAAGAAATATAAGTATAGGGGAACGTTAGTGACTGCCATACTCCCTATGTAAAGAATATATAAAGTATAGGGGGAACGTTAGTGACTGCCATACTCCCATATAAAGTCTATATAGTATAAGGAGAACATTAGTGACTGCCATACTCCCTATATAAAGTCTATATAAAGTATAGGGGGAACGTTAGTGACAGCCATACTCCCTATATAAAGTCTAATAAAGTATAGGGAGAATGTTAGTGACCGCCATACTCCCTATATAAGTCTATGAAAGTATGAGAGAACGTTAGTGACTGCCATACCCCCTATATAAAGTCTATATGAAGTATAGGGAGAATGTTAATGACCGCCATACTCCCTAGGTAAAGAAATATAAAGTATAGGGAGAACGTTAGTGACCTGCATACTCCCTATGTAAAGAATATATAAAGTATAGGGGGAACGTTAGTGACTGCCATACCCCTAGTAAGAATATATAAAGTATAGGGAAACGTTTGTGACAGCCATACTCCCTACAATCACGGACAACTCCCTATACTTTAGTAACTTTGGTTGATATATTTCCCTTACTACAAACATAAGAATTTTATTTTAATTCTCAGATTTTACGGAGCCTGCATTGTGCTTGGGGTGCAATTCTTACACGATCACAACATCGTCCATCGGTAAGTGCTAATGATATACATAATATATGTTTATTTGGATGGCTGGGGCCTTATTATGTTATTGGGTAGAACATTAAGATTGAAGTATAGATAATACCCAACTGCATTCATTTTACTTCTAGAGCTCTCAGATTTTTAGAATGGGGCAGACAGCAGGGCAGAACATCACCAGTAAATAATAAGGACATCTGACAGTGAGAGTGAAATAATTGCAGTTGGATCCATAGGGGATAAGTTACCTATAATTTCTTTTTTATTTTGGGGGTGAATTTTATTTATATTTTTTAAATATTTGTTTTTGTCCTTCGAGATCTGAAGCCCTCAAATGTCCTATTAAATTCTTCTGGATACCCCAAAATGCAGATTTCGGACTCTGCATAGAAGGTAGGATTTGGTATTCCTTGAAACATGTGAACAAAATAATGCCATTCGGAGGTGTTTTTTGGTAATTTATTATATTTTGTTTCTGGTGAAGGATTTGGCTACCAGGTGAAATAAATGAGAAGTCGGAACACCTTTGTATAAAGCCCCAGAAAGATAAAACAAGAACCCTACACTCAAACTGTGGATTGGTGGGCAGTAGGGTTGATCATCTATGAAATGTTGGTGTGGAAGTAAGTACTTTTTTTACTAGAACCAATGAGCCTTTCACTGATAATTTTATAGGAAATTAGCACTGTGCTTCCAAACCAGATGGGCATGTTCCATGCTGATACCGACAGAACCCCGGACTATAGGGCAATAAAGGAGCCTCCCTATATATTGCTATCTCTATAGATATCAGACGTGTGTGTAACTTTCTACCCATAACAATAGAAAATGCATACATTTTTCTAACTTTTAAAAACTTTGTAGCTTTTGTGGCATTGTTGCTTTTTTGTAGTAAAACTGAGATATTTTTCTTTAGCGTGCATTCCAAGGGAAAAATATCCCGGAATTAGAACAATCACATGTTTAAAGACCAAGACTAACCATGGGACGAGGAAACCAAACACTTAATACCTACAGTAAGTTACCGGAGCGCTGTGTGTGTTTGTACTGTTGGTATTTGTTACTACTTTTGTAGGAATCCATTGACAATATCCACCTTATCTGGTTATGTCAACGTAGTATTATGTTGCACCCAGATTATTTTCATTCAATTTGGTTTAAACCCTAATGCTGGGCTCCACCTTTTTATTACAGTATTAACTAATCAGCTATTGCGTGTTATAAATAGTAACAAATAGTCTTATTTTGTCTTTTGGATAAAAAGGGAGAACCCGTCTTGGAGCTGGATTATGTGGCGCTGAAGACATCAAAAAACATTCATTTTTTGAGGTAGTGTTTGTGCTTCAACAACTTTCCTTAGAACAAATGTAATAAAACACTCTAATCAGTTACTTTGTTTGTTTCCCTGATACACAGACAATAGACTGGGATAAACTAATAAAAGAGAGCTTATTCCACCAGCCATGTCCACCTGAGTCTACTTCCGAGAAGGAAGACAAAGAAGAAGATGAAGGAGACAATGAAGACGCCTTTCAGTTGTCATTCATCTCCCAATACAGTACTGGGCCGCAGTATAAATTATTTGCTTAATTAATTATGTGTTTGTTTGCTTTGTTATTTTGTATTTATTGGCTTTGTTAAACCTTTTTTCATTTAAAATAAAACAGTAAAATGTAAATTTCTGTGTAAAATGTTTATTGTGATACAGTAATACAGTGTAATTGTACAGTAATACAATGTTTTATAAATACAGCATTTTTTCGGTTTCACAGAGAGCAAATTTCTCTCAACCCACAAAAAACGTGGCTGTGGAGGGGCTACAGCGTCTGGACACAATGCTTCTCCAAACATCGCTGTTTTTTTTTTTTACGAGAATAGGGTCATTGCCAGCAGTGGGGCTGTCACACTAGGAAGATAAGACTTGTAGAATCTAAGATGGGTGATGGGTCAAAGTGTACCTTGACTTTGAAGAGGTTTTGTGTACATGGTTGAGTCACTTTGTCATTGAGTTTCTTGGCCAGCATTTTGTCAATTCAGAGTATAGTAAACAAGGGAATACCAACCAATCACTGACAGAATATTCAGAGTACATAAGTAAACAAGGGAATAACAACCAATCCCTGACAGAATATTCGAGTAATATAAGTAAACAGGGAGATACCAACCAATCCCTGACAGAATATCTGAGTATATAAGTAAACAGGGGATACCAACCAATCACTGAGAGAGGATAGTAGGTAAACTGTGTATTGCAGGGTTCTGTGTGTTAGTGTTTTATTATACATTTTTTGCTACTTAGCAATTTGTCTGCCTTGAGCGTTATGGACTGCATTCTGCTGGCGTCTGTTAATTGTCATTTAGAATGTGTTACTAACTTTCACACTAATTACATGAGTAGATTCAGCCTCTTTAAACACTTTGAAATATTCAGAAATCTTCTGTTAGCAAAATCGTCCTCTGAGTCTTTTTCAGTCCTACTAGCAATATTTGTTATTATCTCTTTATGCTTGTGAAGTTCTCATTCATCCAGGTCATGGTATATCTGTTGTATTCAATTAGATCAATGGCCTTAAAGTTTAGTTTCTGAAGACATTTCGCTAGTCATCCGACTGGCTTTCTCATTCAGAATGCCAATATAATTACCCGGAAAGTCCAAATTAGCATATAACAGCCAAGTGTTAGGGACCTTCTGAATGCAAGTAAAAGGCATCAGAGCCACAGATTTTGCAAGAGCTCAAACACAGCTCTTTAACCAACCAGTGCGACAGACACATTTTACAGTTAATGCTTTATGCACAACACAGTAAACTATAACGCTACCTGTGGCCATATGAGTAATGAGAGTTCACCAAAGAAGCACAGCTTTCTCAGCACTGTAAGGTCAAGCAAAGGCAGCGGATCAAGTTCTCTATTCTGTCATCCCAGATCACCCACAAAGGAGAACAACTTCCTTGGAAACAGAAGGAGGGAATTGTCACTTTATCAAACAAGAGGGATGGGTGAGAAATTTGGCTAACAGGACCCTGACCCAGGCAGAAATGGGAGTCCTGGCTAGAGGCTTGAACTTTGCCATCACTCCTTAAGCCATCCCGTGGTAGATATTATAGCAGCCACAGAAGCCTCAATCCACAATATAAGATACCACACAGTGAGGCAGAACAACTTCACTTGAGTATCTGCAGCCTTAGCCAGAGCTGCACCTTTCATCTAATCTGACATCCCTCAAGAAGATTCCAGTATTACTATTCTGCCGGCGAGACAAGGTATTCCACATCTCGAGTACCATGCTAAGGTGACCACACTCCTGGCCATAACAAACACATGTTAATCTTTAAAAGGAATCCACCCCGCTACAAGAAAAGGGTTCTAACACATCAATGCCATAGACCAGAACATCAAATTTACAAGGGTAGAGTACAGAGGTACACAATGGCCTTCTTGGACTGCTTGGTAGAAGTCAGGGAGTATAGAGGAACTGGAGTATAGAGGAACTGGAAGTAAGGTTTACAAAAAACCAACCCATTCAGCCCACCCTTTACATCACAAGTTGTCATTTGAACCCTGCAACACAGAGCAGAGAACATCCCCACTAGCATAGAGGTGAAGGCTAAGAAATGAAACATCTCAGAGGAGCCCTTAAAACTGTGAATATCCAGACTGGGCCATTGTCAAAAGAAGTAGAACAAAAGAAAATAAATACCACAAATACCAAAAGGAAAAGGAAAAGCAAGACAGAAGAAAGAACATAGTCATCCCATATGTAGCAAGAATTTTCATAAATATTGTATCCCTTCTTCTTTAAACCAAACAACACACTGAGGCAGAAATTGGTACATCCAAAGACCCGTACCGAAACACAAGAAAGCGACATCATATACGCAGTGCAGTGCAGTGAAGATTGCTCTGATTTGTATATGGGGGAGACCAAACAGCAACTGCACACAAGTACGCCCAGCTCAGAAGAGCCAATTTCTCGGGTCAGGACCCAGCATTGTACCTGCATCTTAGGATAAAGGACATACCTTTGAAGATTGTAATTTCAACATCTTGCCAAGGAACATGACTGGTTCAAAAGAGATGTCAAGGAGGCCATTTATGTGAAAAAGAAGAAACCAAGCTTGAATAGAGGTGGTGGGCCATGGGCATTCCTAGAACACCTCTTACCACTATGCAATCACGCCCTTAACACCTGGCTGTGATATGCTAATTGGGATTTTCCAGGGTACATAATTGCCAAAGATTCTTGTACAGTCATTCTGAATTGAGAAAGCCAGTCGGATGACTAGCGAAACATCTTCAAGAACTAAACTTCAAGTCCAGTTATCTAACGTAATACAACAGATATTTACTCTTTATTTAGAAAGTTATATACATTATGCTGTTAGCGTCTATTGAAGAAAGGGCCATTAAAAACCATGAATAAACTTTAATTAATACAACCAAGTCTAATCTCCCATTGTTGTTGTGTAAAATATCATTTGGCTTCACAATAAATCCTGTGATCTGTTATTATCGTAAGGGGGATATAAAGCATGTACTGGACTGGACCTATTTTTAATATGCCATGCGTTAATGAGGAATATACCTAATTAAAGATGGGGGAACTCACCTGAAATCCGTTCAACTTTGCGGATTCCGAAAATTTGCAAGCATTTTCCATTGAAGACCCATGGACTCTAACAAGTTAAAAAATCCAAATGTTCCACATAAATGAGGTATAAATACCAATGGTAATTTCTGTAAAGCTCAGGCACCTGGGAAATGGTCTGGGAACACATCTCAATGGCAAAATTCATAAACTTTCAAATGTTAATTAAAAAAATTATTCGATAATTATCGAAAGCAGTTCCCTTTCAGAATTGTTTTTAAAAAGTCAGAAACCCGCAAAGTCCGTTATCCGGCGGTCCGTGCAAACGCTTAGGAATGGGGTTCAGGTTCAGGTCCATCTCTACACATAATAGCTGGAACTCATCAGAGCCAAAGAGGACAATCCTCTTCAATTAAACCAGGTCTTTATTTCAACTAAATGGCTTAAAAATTGTGTGAAATTGGTGCAAAAACTGTGGATAGTGAGATCTGGCACATTTTTGTTTGTACTCTGCACCCAGATTTGCAGGGTTTGCATGTCTCACCTGTCTACTATACCAACTTCTCTGTAATATAGAAGAATTATTTCAGTAGATTTGACATTTCGCTCAAAATGTGGAAACCCGTTTTTTCTGGGGGGAAAAAAATTGTGGAAAATTTTCCCCTACTCCATCTATTGTCTCAATCTCTCTGCATGTTCAAACTGAAGATCGAGGAGTCAAGGTGGGAAACTTTAAATGCTGTCTGCCCGTGTAGGGCTAGCTCATACATGTCTGCCCATATGGGCTAGCTCATACATGTCTGCCCGTGTAAGGCTAGCTCTACATGTTCTGCCCGTGTAAGGCTAGCTCATACATGTCTGCCCGTGTATGGCTAGCTCATACATGTCTGCCCGTGTATGGCAGCTCAACATGTCTGCCCGTGTATGGGTGATCTGATGACCTGTACATTAGCCTAAAAGGAAGATTTGTTTACAAACATGTACAGTATACAAACACTATTTCTGCCATCCATTGGGATTCTAGGGAAATGTGTAGATCTGTAGGATCAGTTTTTTTTCATCATTAGAACCTGTTCTTTTTTGTAAGGGTTTTAGGATAGCTGAATAATTGTGTTTTTGATTCTAGTCCAGGGTAAGTGACTAAATAAGGATTTATAGAGCACAGTATTGCACTGGAGTATTAGCTGTGTCCTGATACAGTGCCATCTGCCCTGCTACTGCAAGGAAAGGTCACCCACTATACTGACAATCACCGCTGTTCATACATTATAGGGCGTCAGCTGTTACGTTAATCTTTTCAAATGGACACTCTGGCTGAGAGCTCAAAACAGCTGTGTTACTTGGGAACAATGTAGAACAAATGTGCAGAATACCTGACACATAATGAGCTTGCTGTAGCTGTTACCCTCATGTCCATATGATTGCAGAAACTGGAAAGTGATTTGCAGGAGTGGAAGTGTGCATAGCAGGATTCCAAATGCCACAATTTTGAATCTTTACCTCCAGCTCGGTAATGAGTTGTTTAATATTACATGACTGTGATGGACCTGAAAACACAGATATTTGCACTTTGTGCATTTTAAAATCCAGTGATCTCCCACACAATCATGAATCATTATTCAGTTTATATACTAATAACACACTCCTATTGCTGTCCTCCAGGAGGAGACCCCAAAACCACCTACTCGACTGTTTTTTGAACTAAAATATACCTCTCCATCCTCGCTGGCCCCGTCAGGAGCTTACACCCTCCTCTGCAAGCTTTATGGACTCCTAAGGAAGCACCTTACGTTATTACGTGGTTAACATCTTGACCGTAATTGATGGCTAATACCCAGGGGACCAAGAAGAAGAGGTTTGCAGAGATATATCTGTGCTCAGCGAAGCACACGGTAAGTATAACAGTCATGGGGGTTGATGTGGTCCTCCTGTGTGTACCATTTGGATGGAATTGCCTTTTACTGTAAAGTAATAGCACACCATTAACTGTAAGGATGAAGACTTCCTTTTTTTTTGGACCGTATCTCCTCAAGTTTTTTGAGCCGGAGACACAAAATTACAACACGTGAGACCCTGAGGAGACTGGTACTGTCTTCTAACTAAGAAATCCATTTTTCCAGTTTTTTCGCATAGACTTTATGGACGTCCGCAGGCACATTCGTCTCCGGCCTCTTGATTAGAGATGGCCAGTTCGCGGATCCAAAATTGGATCTCGCGGATTTTCCGGAATCTGCTTTCCAAATTTTCTAAAAATTTTCTAAAAATCGGTACATTTCGAAAATTCAGAATTTCGATTATATTCTAGAAAATTTTAATTTTTAAGAATTTTCAAAAATTTGGCAAAAATGATACAGTAACTTGCTGTCAAGGGCCCTGGGAACTGGTCTGGGGAACTTTCTAAAAAATCCTATTCTGATTAGTTACAATCAGAATTTTCTGAAATAATCTGACTGGTATACCACCAATCACATACTTTTCCGTCAGAATTGGTTACAATTGTAACCAATTCTGATTGACATACTAACTAGAGATGGACCGGATTGTGGAACAAAACTGGTTCCATGGCAGTCTCCGAGATCTGCCAATTGGCGATTTTCCGAACCCACCTTTGTACATTTTCGAAGATTTTCATGTATCAAATTCACCAATGGCAGCTGTTTTACCCGTGCCAACCCCCTGGGTATAAAGGCAGCTAGACAGGTGCCACTTTGTCATGTGTGTTAAAGTGAGTTTAGTGGAGACCTGACAGTGTAGGAGTTAGAGAGTTTTTTCCATGCTTTTGAAGCTTACTGTGTGTGAATTTTAGTGTGGTGGATTAGCACTTGTTGTTAACCACTCCTGTATTCACGCAATTTGGTACCCAAAAGTCCTTTGGATGAGTAACCCCCCCCTCCTATAAGTTTTTTGGACAATTTAGTGTTAGGCCTTTAGAGGTCTACTGGCCCTGTTTAAAAACACACAGTATTGCAGTTTAGCGATACAGTGCATTATCGATAATGTACAACTGCGGCAGTAAATTAACGCTGAACTTTCTTTAATTAACAAACCAATTCTGGAGGACAAGACGTGTATGAATGTCAAATGACGCGCGCCAGTGCTATGTAGCCCCTCCATTATAGTGCACTTCTAGCGCTGTACGGTGCCTTTTGCCCATTGGAATGCTCTAAATCCAGGGGCAAGAGCAGGATTGTTAAGGGATTTCTGAAGAAGCACAGTAGGAAGTTCATGACTAGAGATGGAGTAGACCCAAACTGAACACACAAATTTAAATTCATGTCCCATCTTAGCGCTCCATACAGAAAATAGAGGAGCGGTCACCTACCCCCTCCGTTAGCGAGCTCCACGTCAGCGGCCTTTCAGCATGTCCTTAAAACATATACACTGCAATAACAGGCTTCAAGCTTTAGGGTTTTAAAACTTCACCTTTATTTGTAAGCATTCTGATTGGATACATTAAATTTTTAGAAAGAATCTGATTGTATACTAACCATAGATTCTTTTTCAATCAGAATTGGTTACAATCAGATTGGTTCTGTTCCCCAGACCATTTCTGAGTCCCAGAGCCTTTACAGTAAGTTACTGTATCATTTTTTGCAAAATTTTTGAAAATTCCTTGGAAACTCAAAATTCCAAGAAAATTTCGAAATTCTCGAATTTTCGAAAAATATCGACGTGGCTCGAAATAGAATGCGGAAGCTTGAAAAAAGGTGCAATCGTGAGCAAAGTTTTTTTTTTTTTTTTTATGTTCTGGGTATATGTACGTGTTCCCCAGACCATTTCCCAGATCCCACAGCCATGTACAGTAAGTAAAGTTCTGGGTATATGTAGGTGTTCCCCAGACCATTTCCCAGGTCCCAGAGCCATGTACAGTAAGTAAAGTTCTGGGTAATGTACGTGTTCCCAGACCATTTCCCAGGTCCCACAGCCATGTACAGTAAGTAAAGTTCTGGGTATATGTACGTGTTCCCCAGACCATTCCCAGGTCCCAGAGCCATGTACAGTAAGTAAAGTTCTGGATATTAGTACGTGTTCCCCAGACCATTCCCCAGGTCCCGAGCCATGTACAGTAAGTAAAGTTCTGGGTATATGTACGTGTTCCCCAGACCATTTCCCAGGTCTCACAGCCATGTACAGTAAGTAAAGTTCGGATATATGTACGTTTTCCCACAGACCATTTCCCAGTCCCACAGCCATGTACAGTAAGTAAGTCTGGGTATTATGTACGTGTTCCCCAGACCATTTCCCAGGTCCCACAGCCATGTACAGTATAAAGTTCTGGATATATGTACGTGTTCCCCAGACCATTTCCCAGGTCCCACAGCCATGTACAGTAAGTAAAGTTCTGGATATATGTACGTGTTCCCCAGACCATTTCCCAGGTCCCACACCATGTACTAAGTAAAGTTCTGGTATATGTACTTTCTCCAGACCATTTCCCAGGTCCCACAGCCATGTACAGTAAGTAAAGTTCTGGGTATAGTACGTGTTCCCCAGACAATTTCCCAGGTCCCACAGCCATGTACAGTAAGTTTACCATTGCTGTTTTAACCTATATTAGGCGGATCTGTGCAGATTTTTTCTCCCATTGACTTTAATGGGTTTTTACGCAGATTTTCGAATTTTCTGAAAATCCGTGAATCCACAGCGAACGGATTTTAGCAGTTTCGGCCATCTCTACTCTTGATTGCATTCAGCTGTGAGCAGACCTAATCAGCGCTTATTACCTACATTGGTTCCTTTGTCGCAGGCGCAGGATTTAAAACGTACGGATCATGCAGGCACTCACATTAAAGAAGCTTTGTGCGGTTCTGTTTAAACTTCTCTTTCTAGTCTTCATAGTTATCTAACCACTACGGATTCCTGTGTTTATTAAATTACATTTCTACTGTCCCTTTACCTCGTACTTAAATTTAAAGAATATTTCTTTATGTTTAAGTTTGTTCATTGCTACTACTTTATTACTGTTTGCCATTGGCCAAATGAAATGAAAATAATTGTGATTGAAATATAGGAAATATAAATAAATTACAGTCTGGAGACTTCCCTTGTAATGAGAAGATGAACTACTTTTTTTTTAATTCGATATGGGTGAATTATATGGGTGAATTATATGGTGATTATATGGGTGAATTATATGGGTGAATTATGTGGGTGACTATATGGGTGAATTATATGTGGGTGATTATATGGGTGTTTATGGGTGAATTATATGGGTGTTATGGGTGATTATTGGGTGATATGTGGGTGATATTGGGTGATTTGTGGGTGATTTGTGATTTGGGTGATTGTTTATTGGGTTTTATGGGTGTTTATGGGTGTTTTGGGTGAATTTATTGGGTGAATTATATGGGTGAATTATATGGGTGATGGGTTGCCCAATGGTAGGTTCAGTGTCTATATCCATACTCCTTTTTCTTCCCATGCTCTTCTCTGACAGGAAATGTATCTTAGCCAACTAATTTCATATGGAAGCTGTTCCATAGACCTGTATTGGGCTGGCTGGCATGACAGAGTAGAACATTGCTTTTATGTATTTGAGGAATGAAATGATTTCTGAAAACTGATGTTAAAAATGATGGTAAACGTCAAATCGCATTTGTATCTGACAATGTTTTATGGGAGTTTATGTTCTGTTATCCACACTAGGGATTGGGGAGCAAATATGAAATGAACTCGTGTTCCCCGTGTGAGGAGAGATGAGAGATGAAGGTTATCTCTCCACAGCAACAATTGCATTTAGAGGACACACATGTTTATTTACATTTTATTTAAGGTCAATCTTCTGGCAGATCTGATGATTTTCTCTTGTACCTGAAACTGTTAGTCAGCTTTTCCAGCTTTGATTCCGTCTTGAGTGGGACAGTTTTATGAGGAGACATTTTGTCTTAAAAATACTTTTCATAATCTGAAAATGCATCCAAATTGGTGCTGTTACTATAATCTCCAATTACGGGCATGTTACTATGTATCCAATATAGGTGCTGTTACTATGTATCCAATTATTGGTGCTTTTCTATATATCCAATTAGGGTGCTGTTAATATGTATTCCAATTAGGGTGCTGTTACTATGTATCCAATTATGGGCGCTGTTTACTATAATCACACATACGGGCGCTGTTACTATGTATCTAATTATAGTGCTGTTACTATTTATACAATTATGCGTGATGTTACTTTGTGTCCAATTAGTGGCTGTTACTATGTATCTAATTATTGGTGCTGTTATTATGTATCCAGTTATGGGTGCTGTACTATGTATCCGTGGTGGGTGCTGTTAATGTGTATCTAATAGGTACTGTTACTATTATACAATTATGAGTGGTGTTGTTACTATGTATCTAATTATTGGTGCTGTTATTATGTATCCATTTAAAGGTGCTGTTACTATGTATCCATGTGTGGGTGCTGTTAATGTGTATCTAATATAGGTACTGTTACTATTTATACAATTATGGTTGCTGTTTCGATTTTCTTTTTCCAAATTTCTCTCCAGCAGGTACCACATTCTGGCTAGCCAAATCTTATATATGGTACAAGTACAATAGACTTTACCAGTGATATTACCAGTCCCAGAGGACCATGGTAAGCACTAGAGTCAGCATCAGTAACTGAATTGTTTATAATGTATGTATTAGTAGATATATAATTAAAGATACAGCAATTTAAGTTCTCAATACGATAGAATCACCTATGGGAAATCATACAGTGAATCCCCACTCCCTTCCAATAAGGAATGGGTTACCTTTAATCACCAGCAACCATCATTGTAACTTGTGATGACAGGTCCACACTGTGTCCTTGACCTGATCAATGGAAGATGCACGTTCACATTGGGAATGGACCAGTAAGTTACATAGAAGATTGCTGGCAATTACCAGGAGTGAGAAGTATAATTGTCATTTAATTCATTATTATGCTTTGATCTCTTATTATTTAAGGTGTTGTATAAGCTCTAATAGTCTCTTGTACTATCGGTAAAGATTAGTTTGCTTGGTATTGGGCAGGGTCCATGAGCAATTAATTTTTTATTTTTTAATAATGGACACTTCATGTTTTATCTTACTCTGATTGTAAAGGAACCATAGAACAGGTCCAAGATCAGTGTAGGTAATCATTTCAGTACTGGGAATCACAATGAACATCTGAGCTGAGTTCGTGTGTAACATTCTATTTGTGCAGTTGTGATTTATTTCAAGGTCGTTTAGAAAAAAAATATGCTATTCATTTTCCATCAATTTGTTTAATTTATAGTCTGTTACACAATATTTATTTGTAATAGACTAGGCAAGCCCTGATAAGCACTTTAAAAGCCTCGTGCTTTTATCCTATTGAAAGCATTTATAATCATAGTCTCTGTTCCGAGTGCACAGCTTCTTCAAAACAGCTGTCAGAATCCAGCTGTTGTGTGGGATGACAGATATAGGGAACCAAACAGATAATAAAGAAAATCCTGACACCTCCAAGACTGTAATTTTCTTCCTTGACGTTCATTGACATAGACTTCTAATTAAATACATGTATACTGTGATGAGATACATACTGTGATTAGATGTTTGAGTAGAGCTGAGCACAAGCGTTTTTAGTTCCAAAAACATAACGGGAACCATCATAACTTTTATTAACAGTGATGTATAACCTCATTGTAAGTTCTTTGGGGGCAATACTGCTTTAGCACCGTTTTTTGATGATACCTCCCAATTTTAGATGGCTTGGTGTGAGCTTGGTGTGTTTGGGCATGTTTATGGCAGGGCCACATCTACCATTAGGCAGAGTGAGACATTTGTCCAGGCGGCACCTCTGTGCTGAACAAGAAAGGCGGCAGTTCCATTGACTGTCTGAGGAACTGTTTAACTACCTATGTGAAGGAAGCTCAAAATTGTAAAATGTTACCCATGCCACCAGCGAAGCCATGACCATTGGTGAAACCCCACACATGAACAAAGCCGCACCCACTTTACACTGCGGTGCGGGAAGGGTGGCATTCGAAAGTTTGGCTCAGGCATCAAAAGACCTAGAAGTGCCCTTGGCCTGCCCACAATATGGTTCGCTTGGACCATATGCTTGATATATATGTACCTAGCTCTAATTATTTGGTAATTCTAAAACCAATTCTAGATATTGACCCATATTAAAGTACTCTAGTACTAAATTATATATTTATTTGAAATCATATCTGGTAAGGATTTAAAAATCGATTGGTCCTAATCAGATTTTGGGGAGGTGCTCATGAAACATTAACTTGAGCTGCTCCATATCACTGGTGATTCAGTAAAGTCAGAAATGCTTGAACCGTTTTCTTCAGGTCGAATTTTTTTCAAACAGACAAGCAACTTTAGGGAGAATATAGTCTACAAATGTCATAATTGGTGAGGCTTGGGATACATGTTCCAGGACCTGAGAAAAACATACATAGAAAATAGAGAAAGGCACAGATGACACTGGCTTGAAAAGTTTCTAATAATCCGTCCTTTATTAGTTATATTTAGGGACGAAAGTTAAAAGCTTTAACAAAACACATATTTCCAATCCTTTATCTGACCTAGAGTTCACCCTGCCTGCATCATAGTATACAGTGTAATACAAAGTGAAAAAAAGGGTAAACTGATGCATCTTATGTAATACATGGTTATAATACCGGTCTAGGCTAGCCAATGTAGCAGCAGAAGGGCATTCATGACAGACGTTGTTTCACTACACGGCGTTAGTGAATGGAGCTTCCTTAACGCTGACCTCGATCGGTATTTATAACCATTTATTACATAAGTCGACTAAATAAAGGACGTTTTTAATAAACGTTTTCAGTCAGTCTTTGTTTTCTATTCCCTATGCATGTACAACTAATACAGAGGAGCACCTGCCCTATAACATATAGAGAATAATAGGAGATTTAACCTTGTGCCCTGATCACCTTTTTTCTTCCGTGTAAAAAACAATAGGCTAGTTTTCACTTTTACAAACCACCCCATATGCCTTAGGGGCATGTGGGGTGAAGGTCGGGTTATGGGTCTGGCTTCTTGCGGGTTGGGTGAAGTTGGGAGCAGGCACTGGTTTTGCGCAGGATTGTAATCTGACCTTTGGGTGGCATCTGTTAGTAACACAGTGGATCACCCTGCTGAGAAATTACTGAGCCTAACAAATTTTGAATTTCAGTGGGTTGCAGGTCAGGTTCAGGTAGAAGACTGTGGGTTGGGTCAGGTAGTGGGTTGATTAAGTTGCTGAGGGGGGAGGATGAAGCCAGCAATAGTACTGAGGAAAACAGTTCTAAAATGCCAGGTAAAAGCTGCTGTAGACTTTTATACAGTGACCCTGTGACTAGCAGCCATGAGATCCCTATCCCTGCCTCTTCTTCCTTCCACCCACCTCTCCAATTAGACTTAGAGTGGGTGAGGATATGGAACAATTCAATGGAGGAAACATGGGAAGCCATACTCCCTATATAAAGTCTATATAAAGTATAAGGAGAACATTAGTGACTGCCATACTCCCTATATAAAGTCTATATAAAGTAAAGGGGGAACGTTAGTGACAGCCATACTCCCTAGATAAAGTCTATATAAAGTATAGGGGGAACGTTAGTGACTGCCATGCTCCCTATATAAAGTCTTTATAAAGTATAAGAAGAACGTTAGTGACTGCCATACTCCCTATGTAAAGAATATATAAAGTATAGGGGGAACGTTAGTGACAGCCATACTCCCTATATAAAGTCTATATAAAGTATAGGGGGAACATTAGTGACTGCCATGCTCCCTATATAAAGTCTATATAAAGTATAGGAAGAACGTTAGTGACTGCCATACTCCCTATGTAAAGAATATATAAAGTATAGGGGGAACGTTAGTGACTGCCATACTCCCTATGTAAAGAATATATAAAGTATAGGAGAAACGTTAGTGACTGCCATACTCCCTATGTAAAGTATATATAAAGTATAGGGGGAACGTTGGTGACTGCCCTACTCCCTATGTAAAGAATATATAAAGTATAGGGAGAACGTTGGTGACTGCCATACTCCCTATGCAAAGAATATATAAAGTATAAGGAGAACATTAGTGACTGCCATACTCCCTATATAAAGTCTATATAAAGTATAGTAGAACGTTATGTTTGGGGGGGGGGGAAGAGTAACTAGCCCATACTCCCTATATAAAGTCTATATAAAGCATAGGGAGAACGTTAGTGACTGCCATACTTCCTATATAAAGTCTATATAAAGTATAATAAGAATAGGGAGAAGGTTGTGACTGCCATACTCCCTTATAAAGTCTATATAAAGTATAGGGAAACGTTAGTGACTGCCATACCCCTATATAAAAGTCTATATAAAGTATAGGGAGATGTTAGTGACCGCCATACCCCTATTGAGAACGTTAGTGACTGCCATACCCCAATGTAAGAATATATAAAGTATAGGGGGAACGTTAGTGACTGCCATACTCCCTATGTAAAGAATATATAAAGTTATGGGGAACGTTAGTGACTGCCATACTCCCTAATAATAAAGTCTATATAAATGTATAAGGAATCATTAGTGACTGCCATACTCCCTATCTCAAGTCTATATAAAGTATAGGGAGAACGTTAGTGACAGCCATACTCCCTATATAAAGTCTATATAAAGCATAGGGAGAACGTTAGTGACTGCCATACTTCCTATATAAAGTCTATATAAAGTATAGGGAGAACGTTAGTGACTGCCATACTCCCTATATAAAGTCTATATAAAGTATAGGGTGAAGCCCTCAAATGTCCTATTAAATTCTTCTGGATACCCCAAAATAGCAGATTTCGGACTCTGCATAGAAGGTAGGATTTGGTTTGTTTACTGGGGTGATATGTGTAAGAACATACTGTATGTGTGTGTGTGTTTGTTTTCTGGAGTGATATGTGTACGAACATACTGTATGTGTTTTTGTTTTCAGGAGTGATATGTGTACGAACATACTGTATGCGTGTGTTTGTTTACTGGCACATACTGTATTTGTGCGTTTGTTTTCTAAAGTGATGTGTTTATGCGCATACTGTATGTGTGTGTGTTTGTTCTCTGAAGTGATATGTGTATGCACATACTGTATGTGTGTGTTTGTTTTCTGGGGTTGTGGTAATTTTTGTACATACATACTGTATGTGTGTTTGTTTTCTAGGGTGATTTGTGTACGCACATACTGTATGCGTGTTTGTTTTCTGGAGTGATATGTGTATGCCCATACTGTATGTGTGTGTGTGTTTTCTGGGGTGATTTGTGTACGCACATACTGTATTTGTGCGTTGTTTTCTAAAGTGATTGTGTTATGCGCATACTGTATGTGTGTGTGTTGTTCTCTGAAGTGATATGTGTATGCACATACTGTATGTGTGTGTTTGTTTTCTGGGGTAATTTTTGTACATACATACTGGATGTGTGTTTGTTTTCTAGGGTGATTGTGTACGCACATACTGTATGCGTGTTGTTTTTCTGGGTGATTTGTGTATGCAAATACTGTATATGTGTGTTTGTTTTTCTGGGGTGATTTGTGTATGCACATGCTGTATAGTGTGTTTGTTTTCTGGGGTGATTTGTGTATGCACATACATGATTGTGTGTTTGTTTCTGGGGTAATTTTTGTACGCACATACTGTATGCATGTGTTTGTTTTTAGGGTTAATTTGTGTATGCACATACTGTATATGTGTGTTTGTTTTCTGGGGGATTTGGTATGCACATGTGTATATGTGTGTTTGTTTTCTGATGGGGTGATTGTGTATGCACATGTGTATATGTGTGTTTGTTTTCTGGGGGATTTGTGTATGCACATACTGTATGTGTGTTGTTTTCTAGGGTAATTTGTGTAAGCACATACTGTATGCATGTGTGTTGTTTTCTAGGGTAATTTGTGTACGCACATACTGTATGTGTGTTTGTTTTTTTTCTGGGGTGATTTGTCTATGCACATAATGTATGTGTGTGTTGTTTTTTGGAGGGATTTGTGTATGCACATACTGTATGCGTGTGTTTGTTTTTCTGGGGTAATTTGGTGTATGGTGTAACTGTATGTGTGTGTGTTTTCTGGAGTGATTTGTGTATGCACATACTGTGTGTGTTTGTTTTCTGGGGTGATTGTGTATGCACATACTGTATGTGTGTGTTGTTTTCTCAAGAGATGTGTGTATGCGATATACTGTATGCATGTGTGTGTTTGTTTTCTGGGTGATTTGTGTTATGCACATACTGTATATGTGTGTTTGTTTTCTGGGGTAATTTTTGTACACACATACTGTATGTGTGTGTTGTTTTCTGGAGTGATTTGTGTATGCACATACTGTATGCGTGTTGTGTGGTTTTGGGGTGATTTGTGTATGTGCAAACTGTATGTGTGTGTGTTTTCTGGGGTGATTTGTGTACGCACGTACATGTATGCGTGTGTTTGTTTTCTGGGGTGATTTGTGTACGCACATACTGTATTTGTGCGTTTGTTTTCTAAAGTGATGTGTTTATGTGCATACTGTATGTGTGTGTGTTTGTTTTCTGGGGTGGTTTGTCTACGCACGTACTGTAGTGTTGTGTTGTTCTGGGGTGATGTGTGTATGCACATACTGTATGTGTGTGTTTGTTTTCTTAAGTGATGTGGATGTGCATACTGTATGCATGGTGCTTTCTGGAGTGAAATGTGTATCCACATACTGTATGCGTGTTTGTTTTTTGGGGTTATTTGTGTATGCATATATATATGCGTGTATTTTTGTTTTCTGGGGTGATATGTGTACACACTACTGTATGCGGTGTGTTTGTTTACTGGGGTGATATTTGTAAGAACATACTGTATGCGTGTGTTTGTTTGTTTCTAGAGTAATATGTGTTATGCACATACTGTATGTGTGTGTGTTTTCTTTGGGGTAATTTTTGTACATACATAATGTAGTGGTGTTTGTTTTCTGGGGTGATTTGTGTACGCATATACTATATGCGTGTATTTTTGTTTCTGGAGTGATATGTGTACGCCAATACTGTATGTGTGTTTGTTTTTTAGAGTGATATGTGTACGAACATACTGTATGCGTTGTGTTTGTTTTCTGGAGTATTATGTGTACACACATACTATATGGTGTGTGTTTGTTTCTGGAGTGGATATGTGTATGAACATACTGTATGCGTGTTTGTTTTCTGGAGTGAATGTGTACAAACATACTGTATGCGTGTTTGTTTTCTGGAGTGATATGTGTACCCACATACTGTATGCGTTGTGTTTGTTTACTGGGGTGATATGTGTGTAAGAACATACTGTATGTGTGTGTGTGTTGTTTTCTGGAGTGATATGTGTACGAACATACTGTATGGTGTTTTTTTTCAGGAGTGTATGTGTACGAACATACTGTATGCGTTGTTTGTTTACTGGGGTGATATGTGTAAGAACATACTGTATGTATGTTTTTGTTTTCAGGAGTGATATGTGTACGCACATACTGTACGAGTGTGTTTGTTTTCTGGAGTGATATGTGTACAAACATACTGTATGCATGTGTGTTTGTTTACTGGGGTGATATGTGTAACAACATACTGTATGTGTGTTTGTTTACTGGGGTGATATGTGTAAGAACATACTGTATGTGTGTTTGTTTACTGGGGTGATTTGTGTATGCACATACTGTATGTGTGTGTTTGTTTTCTTAAGTGATGTGTATGTGCATACTGTATGCATGTGTTTGCTTTCTGGAGTGAAATGTGTATCCACATACTGTATGCGTGTTTGTTTTTTGGTGTATTTGTGTATGCATATTACTATGCGTGTATTTTGTTGTTTCTGGGGTGATATGTGTACACACATACTGTATGCGTGTGTTTGTTTACTGGGGTGATATTGTAAGAACATACTGTATGCGTTGTGTGTTGTTTCTAGAGTAATATGTGTATGTACATACTGTTAGTGTGTGTGTTTTCTGGGGTAATTTTTGTACATACATACTGTATGTGTGTGTTTGTTTGGGGTGATTGTGTACGCATATACTATATGCGTGTGTATTTTGTTTTCTGGAGTGATATGTGTACGCACTACTGTATGTGTGTTTGTTTCTAGAGTGATATGTGTACGAACATACTGTATGCGGTGTGTTTGTTTTCTGGGTATTATGTGTACACACATACTATATGCGTGTGTTGTTTCTTGGAGTGATAGTGTATGAACATACTGTATGCGTGTTTGTTTTCTGGAGTGATATGTGTACGAACATACTGTATGCGTGTTTGTTTTCTGGAGTGAGTGATATGTGTACCCACATACTGTATGCGTGTGTTTGTTTACTGGGGTGATATGTGTAAGAACATACTGTATGTGTGTGTGTGTTTGTTTTCTGGAGTGATATGTGTACGAACATACTGTATGTGTTTTTGTTTTCAGGAGTGATATGTGTACGAACATACTGTATGCGTGTGTTTGTTTACTGGGGTGATATGTGTAAGAACATACTGTATGTATGTTTTTGTTTTCAGGAGTGATATGTGTACGCACATACTGTACGAGTGTGTTTGGTTTCTGGAGTGATATGTGTACAAACATACTGTATGCATGTGTGTTTGTTTACTGGGGTGATATGTGTAACAACATACTGTATGTGTGTTTGTTTACTGGGGTGATATGTGTGTAAGAACATACTGTATGTGTGTTTGTTTACTGGGGTGATTTGTGTAAGAGCATACTGTATGCGTGTGTGTGTTTTTGGCGTGATATGTATAAGAACATACTGTATTGCTTGTGTGTGTGTTTTCTGGCGTGATATGTATAAGACATACTGTATGCGTGTGTGTTTGTTTACTGGGGTGATATGTGTAAGAACATACTGTATGTGTGTGCTTGTTTTCTGGAGTGATATGTGTACGAACATACTGTATGCGTGTGTGTTTGTTTACTGGGGTGATATGTGTAAGAACAATACTATATGTGTGTGTTGTTTTCTGGAGTGATATGTGTACAAACATACTGTATGCGTGTGTTGTTTACTGGGGTGATATGTGTAAGAACATACTGTATGTGTGTTTTGTGTTCAGGAGTGATATGTGTACGCACATACTGTACGAGGGTGTTTGTTTACTGGGGTGATATGTGTAAGAACATACTGTATGGTGGGTTTGTTTACTGGGGTGATTTGGTGTAAGAGCATACTGTATGCGTGTGTGTGTGTGTTTTCTGGTGTGATTGTATAAGAACATACTGTATGCGTGTGTGTTTGTTTAATGGGGTGATTTGTGTATGCACATTCTGTATGTGTGTGTTTGTTTGGTTTCCACCAAGCAGAGAAGGTGGGATACATCACTGCAGTCCAATCACACGCCACAATCTCATATTGAAAATAGTATAGTTTTGCATTAGTTCCATTTCCCCTTGGAACATTCCCATTTATGAATAAGTAAAGTGAATTTAAATATAGAACAGAATAGAATTCAGACAGTTAAAATGATAATGTCAGTGAGATAAAGAACTAATAGACCGTGAATTAGCTATATTTATAGTTTTTAGATATAAAAAGTTAGAAACTGCTACTACATCTATCACATTTGTGTGTTTTTAATGGGATCAGAAATAAAATTAGACATAAATTAAAGAGAACTAAAGCCAATTTTTACACCCCAGAATCTGAACATTACCCACTAAAAAACACAGTAAACTGTAAAATAGCAATACAGTAAATAGCATTAAAGTAAATGTTACCAATTGAAAAACTGGATGAAATAACTGTGTGTATGTACAGTGACTGGTCACACCCCTGACCTCAGTCACATGCTTCCTTTGCCTATTCTGTCCTGTAAAAGTATTGGCTAGCGGTTACTAAAGGGTGTGACCAACTGTACCAACTGTAAAACGTTCCTGCAATATCTTAGGACTAAGCATGTGTAAAAAAAACATAATGGCCAGGACCACACTGTGTGACACTGGAACACTGGGAAATAAGACGCAATTCTCATGTTAGAAAGTTAAATTTCTAAACAACCATATTAAAATGAGATGTGAGACACTGATTATGTTTTCATATCAAGGAGATCTGCCTTCTAATTCAATGTTGTTCTGAGGCTTTAGTTGTCCTTAACAATAAAAATATATTACTTTATAACCATTTCATGTTAAAATAATATTGTGTGTACTGAGGCACTGGTAACTGTGACAGCAAATTAGATTCATATTTCAAAAAAGGGATTTATTTGTCCTTTTAAAAAATATTAGCATTCAATTTAACAAACAGTTTATAACAGTTTCAAAAAGAAAACAGTTTTGGTTGAAATTCTACCCCCACTGGTTAGCACTGATGCATTAGATGCTAAGTCCTTGGTTCAAATCTACCCCCACTGGTTAGCACTGATTTATTAGATGCTAAGTCCTTGGTTCAAATCTACCCCACTGGGTAGCACTGATGCATAGATGCTGAGTCCTTGGTTCAAATCTACCCCATTGGTAGCACAGATGCATAGATGCTGAGTCCTTGGTTCAAATATTACCCCCACTGGTTAGCACTGATGCATTAGATGCTGAGTCCTTGGTTCAAATCTACCCCCATTGGTTAGCACAGATGCATTAGATGCTGAGTCCTTGGTTCAAATCTACCCCCACTGGTTAGCACTGATGCATTAGATGCTTAGTCCTTGTTTCAAATCTACCCCATTGGTAGCAATGATGCATTAGATTCTGAGTCCTTGGTTCAAATCTACCCCCACTGGTTAGCACTGATGCATTAGATGTAGTCCTTGGTTCAAATCTACCCCCACTGGTTAGCACTGATGCATTAGATGCTGAGTCCTTGGTTCAAATTTACCTCCATTGGTTAGCACTGATGCCTAAGATCAGTAACTGGATCATGGAAATGTACAGTACTTTTTAAAATAACTTTTAGGTTATCTGATTTTGTAATTCTTGAGTGCCCCCACCTCCACCCACAGTGTTTCAGAAGAACCGTGCTTTCATGCCAAAATATTCATCTAATAGCATCCTTACAAACAGTATAACATTTAACTACATTTTATATTCACCATCCAAACCTATCAAAACTCCTGCCATTCAAAATGTAGTCAGTAATGGCATCATCAAACAAAATACCATAAAACTGTATAAAACAATATGTAACGGTATGTGTTTTTGAATCAACCGGGTTATGAGTTTCACCTACTTGATATCTGAGATTGCCCTTTAAACTTCTCAAAGGAGATTTAAGCTGTCCTCAATAAAGTGTTTCCATATAAGGTTCCTAGACATTCTGTTGCAGAGATGCAAACTGAAATACAATCATTCCCTATATCATTAGTGAATGTTCTGACTATGGGGGGTCAGAAAGTCTTCTCACAACCTTCTAAAGAATAATTAGAATAATAATAAAAAATAATAATGAAAAAAGGGAACACATTCAGGGTTTTTCAATAAAAGTTCTTATCATTAAAAATGGGTGCTAATTTTGCCCCAGCCAATCAGAGTTAGCTTTTAAATGTTAAATAATATCTGATTGGTTGGGGCAAAATTAGCACCATTTTTAACAATAAGAACTTTTATTGAATCTCTCTCTAAGAACTTTATTGAATCTCCCAGCACGTGGTTTTTGTGTAGAGAATATTAATCCAGCCCTTTGCCCACTTTCATGACTTTCCTGTAATAAACGATAATAATAATAATAAAGACATATTACGAAGTTAGTTTCACAGTAAATTATGATCCATCAATTTGTACAAAATTGGGACATTTTGATCCTTGTGCTAATTGCAAAGCTATAAGGTGAACAAATTCCACCATTGAACAGAAGAAAGGTTGTAAGGGCAGTTCCTGGAATTGCAGACTCACAGGGGATATCTTCCACTTGCTTTATAAACCAAAACATGTTTCGGACTCGTGGTCCATTATCAAGTAACCTCTGCACAATACTCTTAACCCACCCACATACTGTAATAAAGCAGGATCTAACAGGAAGGAAGGTAAACCAGAAAGCGCCCACCAGTGCAGCAGCAAGGAAGGTAGCCCAGTATATACCCTTTCTTTTAAAGCCCAGGAAAACTTAATTTCATGTCCAAACCATACAGTTAGTGCAACAATGTGCTGGGGGGGATCCTGCCTGTAGGGTACTCTGGATCTTCCTTTACTAACATGCCCCCACTCAACCCATCCAAGGATACATGGAACTGATAATGGAAAAAAAATTGGAAATAAAACTGTGACCAGCCATTCCAAGCAACATTAGTTCAACTAAGGACAGTGAAAATTATAATCATATGGATTTTACACATTTTTATTCTGCCACACAAGACAAGATCCTGATAACTGCAAATGTCAAAAGAGGAAACATGGAAAGAAAATATAGAACAAAATAATTAGTTCCTTTTAGAACTAAATAATTAGTAATCCTTTTACATCAGCACATGAGGTAGGAGAGGGACAATGTTTATCACATTAACACGGGGTTAAATCATATTCCTCCTTTCACAGAAATCAGCACAAACATACAGGATTCTCAGTGCGGAACTATTTTTATCTATGCACATATTGGGTTTAATTGATCAAAACAATGCTACCTATATAGTAGCCATTTGTGACTTTTCCCGGGCAAGTTTTTTTTTTTATCTTCAAGGGCATTCACTTGTAAAGTCCCCCACACTCCTCATCACTAAACACAAAGATTTCCCATCCTGCTCGGCTTACAAGAGCGAAAAGAGTCTGATAACCAAAAGCTCTGAACTAAACGACTTGCGCTGTATTTATGTGTGTTTGTCATATGAGGCTTTTGCATGGTCTCCCTATAATAAAAATGTGTGACTAAAGGTTGTGTGTATACATCACTAAAAATGTTGCCATTTAAATTGGTGATAAACTCCTAAAATCATACTTTATCCAATCAGATTACTCTTAACATCAGATATATCAGGAACTGGTAAGATTTGATTAATATTCACTTATTATAATGGGAGGCAGTTTCAGTGGAGAGAAACATCAGTACTGATGGTGTTACTGACACTGGGACGTCTTATTCCCACACACCATCCGGTACAAGTGAAATGTATAGTGTTAGGGTAATTTCCATAACACATTCTGATGCATATGGCCTGTAATCTGTGCTTATTGCTGACTGTAGTCTGACTAAAAAATGATTGCAAATCAAATGTGACAGTTTTCCTACAGACCTGCCAGAACATATACTGTGATTTGCGTCAAATCTACATTATTTCAGCTTTAGAGAACAATTTTCTATGAAATGCCTGTTGGGTATAATAATCCTAGGCCTTTAGAAAGTGTTCAGATTTTTAGCAGTTCTAAACCCTGTATAATTCTATTCTCCATCTCCATGTCTAAGTGCTCTCATTACGTCCACGCTAGTTAAGGAACTGGATCCTGTGTTGGCAAATCTTAATATGTCATTTCTTCCCTGTATTTCCATAGTATAAATACTCGTAGACACTTCAATATGGCGCAAGATGCACAAGCAAGCAACGCACGTACGTCATATGCCAATAATGGACAATAATCACAAATGTAGGCATGGTATAGCCACAAACGCCAGTTTTATCCTCGTATTTAAGGATGTTACTTAATTCTGAATTGCCAGGAAACATAGTGATACAACATTATAGGGTTTCATTCATTAATATTGTGATCAACACATGAAAAGCTTAATTAACATGACTTCTTAACTGTATTTATAGACTTCTATTGATACATTTTTCGTGCTTATAGGAGAACTAAAGATAAAATGTAAAATGCTGCATGAATGCTATAATTGTAATCTAGCAGATTTCTGTATCTCTCACCTTAAAATAAGCAGCATGTATAGAGAAAATTAGATGTTAATTTAGGTTTCTGGGTTTTACAGAGTGGGTCACTGACCCAGATACACAGTTGCACATTGCTCAGTGAATTCTCTAGCCCTACTCTAGAGCTGTCAAGTTACTACTGGGTGACCTGTCTGTGACCTCTCTGTAACCAAGACTGAGCAGTAAGAAAACCAATTGTTACTAAGGAGGCTGCAGACATAAGAACATGACAAAAACCTGCAGGACTACAGATGATCTTTCCACAATACTGCTGATTACATGGTAGATTGTTACAGCTATTTGATAGCTAGGAATTATAGAATCTATTTGGGATTATTAATAATTATATTTAGGTCTCCTTTAACTGCGCCCACCTGCAATACTCTAATACTGAGTCTGCTGGGTAGAATTAAAAGTTTGTAGTTTAGCAACAGTGAAAGAGCTGCAGGTCACAGACAGCTATCTATGGTGGGGGGTCCCTTCAAGAGGGAAGGGTCACATCTTTAATTGACTAAGCACAGAGATTCTTAATCTATGGCCATAGACCATCTGCTAGGTTTAATACTGTTGTGGGGGTGTTGTATTTAAATGGTTGTTTAACATTCTTTATATAGAATTGGGAAACATGGATCTGAACTGCGTCTCCTCAATAACAATAAATGGAAATTAATTACACTCCTTGGGCACATGGACAAGATTTGGGGCAGTAAGATGAATGGATTGAACCATCTGCTGTAAATCATATTGTATAACTGGAGAATAATCTTTGCCCTTGTTTATATGGGGATTGGACTTGATAGATTTGTTATATACAGTAGCATTAAATTAGGGATAATTGACATCACACTCCCTTAGAATTATGTCTTTCAAATCAGCCAAGTGGATAATACAGGATAAAGATAGGATTACCATCCATTTCCCCCAAATAAGTAATGCCCTACGTACAGTATATGTGTTCTTGTGATACAACACACTGGGATTTTCGCCCTTCACTTACAAACACTGTCTGCAAGTTTTTCATTTATAAAAACTCTTTTGGGTCAAGGAAATCGAATTGGAATTACCCAGCAGTGGATAAGCTGATAGAAATGTCTATCATCCCGTGTGGGTTCCACAATGCGATATTTAGATGGAATGAGTAGGAAGAAGCAATCTGTACACTTCTCCCGTTCTGCACCCGTGCAGCTGAATGACTTAAAGGATAACTATACTCTGAAAATTAACTTTTTAAAAATAGAAAGTACTGGGCAGGGAGGTCGGATTGATTATTCCTACCTCACAATATCATTTCATTAAGGAGCTACAGCACATACAGTTTTCATTTGCCAGGTTAGACCTGGACTATTTCTATATTAAAGATAGTGCTGAAGCCAGGATGAAGACTGGCAGAATCGGTTTTCTTTGGGCTGGTGCTCCTCACAGAAAACAATACTGGGAGGTAGGAATTACCAGCCCTTCATTTTAACCATTTAAAAAAAAACTTTATACACATGATAGTTCCTTTAAGGAACCAGTCAGTTAGGAAAAAACTGAAATAAGAAAAGGGGATGACTTTGTCCAAACAACATCTACTCACACAACTATTTTAAATGCACGACCCTCTCCTTACATACAAGATGTATGTCGTATGTGACGTACATGATAGACCTTTTTACTCCCCTCTAATAATATACATAACTCAGTTTTCTAAGAGATCTCAAAAGGTTTCCCTACATAAAATCAATTGCTTATTAATCTTTACAGTGGAGGTCTAATGCATCACCGGTTGTTTGAAACTGCCATGTAACTGTATAATCATTGATCAATTTCTACGGTAATTACACACAGGAACATCATCAATAAAACCAATGTTAAAAAAAATGTCAAAAATATACATTATGGGGATTGTTTGTGCTATGGACGCAACAATCATCTGCAATTATTTAAAGGCAAATAATGCAATATGGTATGTTAGGAGGGTTTCAACTGATGTTAATCACTTGAAGCCTTTGAGACGGGCATCATATTGTTGTAGCAAGTTACAGTTTATGCTACTAGGCTGCCCTATCAATGGATATCGATATTACTGTCCTTAAAGGTTAGAAAACAACATGTCCCTAAACACGTTTCTATTCAGTCTGCAACTAAACAATACAGAAGCATTCGATCACTTATTATCTAAAATCAACCAGTCTTCATGTTGCTATAGCAATGGAATGTTTACCCTCCAACCTTCCAGGGATTTTTTGATAGCACAGGACACTCGGCACCAATGAAAAACCAACAAAACTTCTCTTGTAACACTACCAATCTTTCCCAGTGACATCCATAGCCACTCCACTGAAATAGAAGACAGGTGGTCGACATTGCTACTGCAAAAGCAAAGTTTATTTCCAATGAACTTGGTGGAATATTATCACTTCACCAGCATAATATTGCAATGTAATACTTACATTCATAATGACGTGTCTACATACAATACTCACTGTTCTATCAACCTCGGTTCAGTTTAATAAGCAGAGGAGATGAGTTTTATGCATAGGATGGTCTGGACAATGTTCTTCACTTAAGGAATGTCTGTACTTTAAAAAAAACAAAACTCATCCCTCTATCTGACCGTGAGCTTGGATAACCAGCCGAATGCTACTGTACCATGATGTCCCACTGTGCCATTAAGTTCACTGTACCATGATGTAACACTGCCATGATGTCCTACTGTGCATGAAGTCTTATTGTACCATGCTTAACACTGTGCCATGATGTCCTACTGTGCCATGATGTCTTCAGTACCATGATGTCCTATTGTTGCATGAAAGTCTTACTGTGCCATGAAGTCTTACTGTACCTGATGTAACAATTGTACTATGATGTCCTACTGTACCATGATGTCCTACTGTTGCCATGAAGTTACTGTACTATGATGTCCCAAGTACCATGAAGTCTTCTGTACCATGATGTCCATATGTGCCATGATGTAACACCGTACCAGATGTCCCACTGTGCATGATGTCTTACTGTACCATGATGTCCTACTGTTGCATGAAGTCTTACTGTACCATGATCTCTCACTGTATCATGATGTCTACTATGCCATGATGTCCTATTGTACTATGAAGTTTTTTGTACAATGATGTCCTACTGTACCATGATGTAAACACTGTACCATGATTGTAAACACTGTACCATGATGTCTTACTGTACCATGATGTCCTACTGTTGCTTTAAGTCTTTGTGTACCATGATGTTCCGACGTATAAGATGTATTTCTGTTCCATTTCCTACTGTACCATGTTGTCTTACTGTACATGTGTCCTACTGGTACCATGTCTTTCTGGATCATTTTGTCCTACTTACCATGTCATCTTATTGTACATAATTTTCAATTGTACAATATCTTTCGGTACTATGATGTCATACTGTACCATTTTGTCTACTATACCATAATGTCCTAAGTACCCTAATGTCCTACTGACTACATAATGTCCTACTGTATCATGATCTATTTCTGTGCCATATTGTCTTATTGTACATGATGTCTACTGTACAATATCTTTCCATGGCCATGATGTCTACTGTACCATGCTGTCTTTCCATGCCATGTTGTCCTACTGTACCATGCTGTCCCTTTTTACCATGATGTCCTAAATAGGTTTTCCAACTCATTAGGATATAATCAGGCAATAACACTTTGTCCTGTTAATAGATTCAGAAGATTCTGGTTCCAGATCTTCCCAGTTGTACCCCCATGGCCGCCCCTGCACTTTAGAAGTTTAATAGTGTACAGGGTCGGGGTCCTTTGTGCTGATACTGTACCCTGGGCTCATCCTTATACAAACCATGGGCAGGTCCCAGGTGTGGATGTGTCTGTATATGGGGGAGGGTCAGGCCTAGTTAAGGGTTATCACTGTGTGCAGTATTTGCACTTGATGATTTCTTAAAAGCACTTTGGAACTCCTTATTGAAATAGGCGTAAATGATGGGGTTAGGAGGAGTGGAGTAGCCCAGCCAGTTGATAATATCTAGAGCAGGTGGGGCATGTGACAGGTCTCACAGAAAGGCAGGACCAGGGCAGCTATGAAGAAGGGCAACCAGCAGAACATGAAAGTACCCTGATGATGCCCAAGGTCTTTACAGTTTTCCTCTCCCTGGCCAAGGCCACTTCCTCTTGGCCTCGGTGGCCCTGTCATTCCTGTTCTGGCCACAGGGGGGCGACTGTAATGTCAGAAGGGTGGCTGGGCAGGGAGATGGTGGGATTTGGAGTGGACAATCTCTAGGGCAGCTCCATTCACACAGGGTTTGGGCTCCACCGACCTCCTCCAGTTCTTCCCCGACTCCCCGTTGGACGGCCGGGACGGTCACTTTTTCCTCTCGGGTTTCCTGACTGTTTTCCGGATCCTGAATCTTTGCGCCCGGAAGATCCTCCAGTACAGGACCAGCATGAGGGCCAGGGGGATGTAGAAGGCTCCGATGTAGAGTAGATGGTGTTGTTAAACCGGGATCCTCGCTGATCTTACAGGCGTCCGGGCCGACCGGGTCCTCGGGGTCTCCAGCCCAGCATGGGGGGATGGAGATGGAGAACCACCGACGATCCAGGTGAGGCTGATCAGCATGGCAGCTCTCCGGGGCGTTCTCTTGTTCACATTGTCTATGGGGTCTGTGATCGCCCAGTATCGGTCGAGAGCGATCGCGCACAGGTGCAGGATGGACGAGGTGCAACAACAGAAAAGTCCAGGGAGATGAAGATGTCGCACGTGACCTGGCCAGGTCACTGTTCAGGACCTGGTAGAGCGCGGCCATGGGCAGAACAGAACCAGAACCGACACCATCAGGTCGGTTCACAGCAGGGACCGATGAGGGTAATTGGCCACGTGTCGCAGGCTCCGCTCCAGAGCGATCGCCGCGATCAACACAGGCGTTGCCGAAGATCGCGCACAGGATGAGGGTCCCCAGTAGGATAGGAGGTGACGATCTGGTTAGCTCAGGGTCATCGCCTCCTCCCCGCCGGGTGGACTCCGGTTTCCCCTGTCCGTGGGTGGGGGTCCACAGAGTGGAAGTGTCGTTGGAAGCTGCCATAGCGATTCCCAGGTGGAGGTTTCAGGCGGAGAGTGCCATGGAGTTTTCAACCTTTACTTCCTTTGGCTTTCCTCTCCTGACCCGGCACCGGACATCGTATCACGGGTAACAGGGGACCCCCCAACCTCCGATCTTGCCCCTGCGAATCATTGGCGACTGGTGAAGGAGAGAGAGAACGTCAGGGGCTGGGGGGAGCTGAACAGCAGGACATGGGAAGCGATCGGGTCCTCCACATATTCCCACCATGTCACACACACAGAGGGGACACCGAGACTCAACACCAACTACCATGCGCCATGGTTGTGGCCCGCATGAGCCAAGGTTACATTCACTTTTCTACCGTCCCCACAGGCGAGCTACGGAGATGAACACCGGACTTACATTGGGCTGGCACTCCTCACTGTACTATCCAACTATAGGTACATCTATATTACTCTGCTATCTATACATTGTCTCACTATCTATCTACTGTAATTTCCATTAAAATGTATAGTTAATACTGTAATTCCATATAAATTGTTACTATCTATATACGTACTATCCCTTACACTGTATATCCTACAATGTACTATCCAAACGTGTACATTCCATACGATGTACTATCAATTACCCTGTACTATCCATATACTACTATCTATACACTGTACTATCAATACACTTGTTCCTATCATACACTGTTACTATGATATACGTACTATCCATATACGTTTTACTATCCATAACTGTACTATCCATATATGTTACTATCCTACACGGACTAGCCAGTACACTGTACTATCCAACACTGTACTATCATACACTGTACGATCGATTATACTGTACTATCCATACCCTGTACTATCCATACACTGTATATCGATATCCTGTACTTCCATACACTGTTACTATCTAACATGCCTGTACTATCCATTACACTGTACATCCATACATGTACTATCAATACATGTACTATCCATATACTGTACATCCATACATGTACTATCCATATACTGTACTATTCTATACACTGTACTATATATACACTGTACTATCCATACACTGGGACTATCGATATACTGGTACTATCCTATACTGTCATATCCATTACCACTGTCTGATCATACACTTGTATATCTATACACGGTTAATATCCATACACTGTTTACTATCGATATACGTACTAGCATACCACTGTAATATCCATTACACTGTACTATCTATACACTTGTACTATCGTATAACTGTAATCCATACACTGTCACTATCGATATAATGTACTATCCATATACTGTACCATCAATACAATGTAATCCATATACGTACTATTTCCCATACACTGTACTATCCAACCACTGTAATATTATACACTGTACATATACACTGTACATATCCCTACATGTATATCGATTACGTACTATCCCAGATACTGTACTATCCATAACTGTACTATTATTACACTGTTATATCCCATACGCTGTCACAATCTTATAACTGTACTATCAATACCATGTACTATCTATTATGACGTACTATCCATACGCTTGTACATATCGAAGACGGTCCTATCCATACACGGGTACTATCCATACACTGTACTTTTATATATACTGTATATCAATTTTCACGGTACTATCTATTACACTGATACCATACACGTTACTATTCAATACAATGTATATATATCGATGTATATCCATACGTGTACGATCTATATGCTTAATTCCCCATACGCGAGTACTATCCATACGATGACTATCCATACGCTGTACTATCCATACACTGTGTACTATTATTTACTGTACTATCCCAGACACTGTACTTTCATATACTGTATGTTCCATACAACGTAGTATCTAGTATACTGTACTATCCATACAGGTTACTATCCATCTACTGTTACTATCCATTACACTGGAATATCCTGATACTGTACTATCATATACTGTCTATTGAGATACCTGTACATCAATATTACTGTAACTACATATACTGTACTCTCACATTACACTTGTAATATCTATATCGTTACTATCCATAAACTGTAATATCATATACTGTACATCATAACAAGGTTACTATCCATACACTGTACGATCTATATACTGTACTTCCAATACACTGTACTATCTATCCACTGTACTATCTATACACTGGACTATCATATACTGTATATATCCATAACGGTAGACGATCAAGAAACGGGAATAGATAGTATACTGTACTATCTTGATACGTACTAGCATACACGGGACTAGCTGAGATACGTGTTACTATCAAGACACCTGTACTTCCATATATGTTACTATCCAACACTGTATATCTAATACTGTACTTCCTACACTGGAATATCATCTACACTGTACTATCCAAACACTTGTACTATCCACCTAATCTGTAATATCCATACACTACAGTATATACTGTACTATCCATACACACTGTCACTATCCATTACACTTGTACTATCAATATACGGTTAAGACTATCCATACACTGTACTATCCATACATGTACTATCCATACACTGTACTATCCATAACACTGTAAGCGATCAATATACTCTAACGAATCTATATAATTGTACTATCTATTACACTGTATTCCATACAATGTACTATCCATAAACTTGTACTTATATATTTACTGTACTATCCATTACACTGTATTTCTATTATATACCTGTACGTGTCCATACACCGTACTTTATCTATTAACTGTTACTATCCATACACTGTACTATCATACACTGTGACATCCATACACTGTGACTATACATATACGGTACTATCCATATACTGTACTATTTTATATACTGTACTATCCAATTACTGACTATCCATATACTGTACGATCCATACACTGTAATATCTATATTACGTGACTATCCATTTACACGTAATAATCTATCTATACTTAATATCCTACACTGTAATCCATACAATGTACTATCATATACTGTACTATCATTCCCTGTACATCTATACACTGTACTAGCTATACACTGTCTACTACCATTACATGTTAATATCCATATACTGTTTACTATCCATCTACTGTACGATCCAGACACGTTGGACTATCGATATACTGTACTACTAGATACTTGTACTAGCATACACTGTACATCTGAGATACGGGACGAGCCATTTGTACACTGTACGATCAAGAGACGGACGAGACAGGACCCTCCCCACCCGAAACGGGACGAGCGCGAGACACGGCCGAGCGAGAGACTGTATATCCATACATTTTTAAACGATCCATACACTTATATCCATACACTGTACTATCCATTACATTGTTACTAGCCATTAAACGCGATCTATATTTTACTGTACACCATACACACTGCTACTAATACATACACTTGTACATCAGATACTGTACTATCCATACACTACATCTATATACTGTACTATCCATACACACCTGTGTACTATCCATACACTGTAATATCCATATACTGTACTATCTATATACTGTACTATCTATACACTGTACTTTCCATACACTGTACTATCCATACATGGTACTATCTATCTACTGTACTATCCATACACTGTACTTCCATACCAACTGTACTATCATACTAACTGTAATATTCCATACACTTGTACTATCTATTACCACTGTACTATCTATACACTGTACTATCCTACACTGTAACTATCGATATAATGTACTATCCATATACTGTACTAACACATAAATGTACTATCCATATACCGTATATCCATACACGTACTATCCCATACACGTGTTTACATCTATACCCCTGTACTACTATACACTGTACTATCCATACACGGTACATCGATATACTGTACTATCCATTATACTGTACTAGTTCCATACAATGTCTACTATACACTGTAAGATCCATACGCTGTACAATCTATAAGTTACATCCAGTACATGTACTATATATATGCGGTGTACTATCACAATTACGCTTACTATCGATAGACTGTACTACCATACATGTACATCCATACACTTGTACTTTCTATATACGACTATATACACTGTATATTATACACTGTACTATCCATACACTGTACATAAATACACTGCTACTATCTAATACGCCTGTACTTCCTACGCTGTACGATCTATATGCCTGTAATATCAATACGCGTGTAATATCCATACACGGGGGACGAGCCATACGCGGGGTTTTGTGGTACGATCCATACACGGGACTAGATATGTACGGGGACTATCCAGACATGTACTGTCTTAATACTGTACTGTCCGACCCCGGAGAGCGAGAGAGGGGACGAGCCAGACACGGGAGAGAGCACATATACTGTACTATCCATACACTTTACTACTCCATATACTGTTTACTATCCATATACCGGTGACTATTTATAGACTGTACTATCATTATACTGTACTATCCATACACGGTAATATCTATATACTGTAACTACCTAACGGGGCAATATCTATAGAAGGTACTTACCATACACGGTACATCCATTACACTGTACTATCTATGGACTGTGCTATGCAAGGACAATGGACGAATCTAGGGGACAATGTACTATGATACACGGTACGAGCCCAGACCACTGTTACTATCCATATACTTGTATGATCCATATATGTACTATCATACACGTAATATTATATATGTACTATTCATAATACTGTACATCCATACACTGTTACTATCTATAGAATGTACACTATCCATTACATGTACTATCCAATACTGTCACTATCATAAACTGTACTATACATACACGTGTACTATCTATATACTGTTACTATCCATACAATGTAATATCTCATACACTGTATATCCATACACTGTACTATCCATACATTGTATCTATCCATACATACATCTATTACTGTACTATTCCATACACACTGGACTATCCATACACTGTGTTACTATCCACTATACTGTTAATATCCATACACTGTACATCATACAATGTAAGATCCATAAACACTGATACTATCCATACCCACTTGTGTAATATCCATATACTGTACTATCTATATAAATGTATATCTATTACAATGTACTTTCCATCACTGTACTATCCATTTCAAGGTACTATCTACTATACTTGGTACCTTATCCATAACTTTATATATTACACTGTACTATCCATCAACGTAACTATCCATAAACATGTACTATCATACACGTGTACTATTATATACTGAACTATCCATACACTGTACTATCCATTACATGTACTATCCCATACCACATGTTCTATCTAATACTGTACTATCCATACCACTGTACTATCCATACACTGTACTATCCATAGCTCTGTACGATACATACACTGTACTATCCAACCGTGTACTATCCATACACGTATATCCATACACTGTACTATCAATACACCTGTGTACCTATCTATACGCGTGTACGATCAATTACGCGGTACGAATCTATATGCCTGTACTATCCATATATTTTTTTTTTTTTTTTTCGCTTGTATATCCATACACTGTATTTCCATAAGCTCGTACTATCCTACACTGTACTATATATTTACTGTACTATCCATTTACACTGTCCTTTCGATTACTGTACTGTCCCATACAACAGACTTATCTATATACTTAGTATCCATACACTGTACTATCCAGTGACTGGACTATCATAACACTTGTACTATACCATATACTGTACTATCCATTTACTGTTACTTTTATTATACTGTACTATCCATATAATGTACTATACATATACTGTATATCCATAACGTTTTAATATCTATATACCTGTAACTATCCATACACTGTACTATCCATACCACTGTTACTATCTATATTACTGACATTTCCATATCATGTACTATCTATACACTGTCCATCTATCCACTGTACTATCCATACCACTGTACGATCATATACTGTACTATCCATTATACTGTACATCCATACACTGTAATATTCTAATACGGTACTATCTATATAATGTACTATCCATACACTGTACTATCTTATATAATGACTCCTCCATACACTGTACTATCAATATAATGTACGATCCATACAGGTACTACCATACACTGTACTATCTATAACTGTACTACCATACACGTACTAATCCATACACTGTACTATCCATACCATTGTACTATTTTTCCATAATCACTAATAATATATGGAACTATCATACACCACTGTAATTACATACACTGTAATACCATATACTGTACTATCCATACACTAACTATCTATATTACTGTACTATCCATACACACTGTACTATCCATAAACTGTAATATCCATATAATTGTACTATCTATATACTGTACTATCCTATACACTTACTTTCCATACACTGTACTATCAATACACGTACATATATATACTGTACTATCCATATACTGTACATCCATACAACTGTACTATCTATATATGTACTATCCAGAACAATGTCCTATCATAACCACTGTACTATCTATATACTGTTACATCAATAAACTGATACTATCCATACACTTTACGATCCATACATTCGTACTATCCTACACTGTTACTACTATATACTGAACTATCCATACACTGTACTATCCTACACTGGACTATCCATACACTGTTTTATCTATATACTGTACCACCGTCCATTACACTGCTAATATCCATACACTTGTCTATCCATATACTGTACTATCATACCTGTACTATCTATACACTGAAATATCCATACACTTGTACTATCCATTAAACTTGTACTATCCAGTGTACTGTAATTATTCATACACGTATATCCAGGAAACTGCACTATCCATATAATGCACTATCCCTATACTGCACTATCCATACACTGTACTATCAATCTTACTGTACATCCATATACAGTACGATCCAATACCTGTACTATCTATATATGAAACACTATCCATACACTGCTACTATACCATACACGTACTATCCATTACACTGTACTATCCATTACACTGTATATCCCATATACTGCACTATCAATATGTACTGCACTGCCAACCTGTACTATCCATATTACTATACTACCAAACACTGTACTATCTAACACTGTACATCCATACAATGTACTATCTATAAACTGTACTATCATACACGTATCTCTATAACCACTTGTGACTATCCATTACACTGTACTATCCATATACTGTTACATCAGAAATGTACTACCTACAATGTACTATCATATTACTGTATATCATAACCTTACTATCCATACACTGTACTATCTATATACTGTAATCCATAAACTGTACTATCTATACACTTGAACTATCCATACACTGTAATATCCATACACTGTTACTATCCCATAACTTACTATCTATACACTGTACTATCCATACACTGCAACTCTCCATATACTGCACTTATCCATTATACTGATTATCCAATAATGCAATATCCATACATGTTAATATCCATTATACTTGTCTATCCTATTACAGTACTATCCATTACCTGTACTATCGATATACTGAACTAGTCCATACACTGTACATCCATAAAGTACTATCACCATATACTGTAATATCCATACACTGTACTATCCTATACTGCACTATCACCTATACTGCACTATCCATACACTGTAATATACATCTACTGTAACTATCAAAAACACTGACTATCCATATTACTGTACATCCATACACTGTACTATCCATTACTGCATATCCATAACTGCACTAATATAACACGTACTACCATAGAAACTGTACTATACATACACTGTACTATCTATATAATGATATTACTAATCCATAAACTGTACTACTATACACTGTACATCCATACATGACTATCTATATAATGTACTATCCATACATGTACTATCGATATACTGTTTACTATTCATATTACTGTTATCCATACACTGTACTATCTATACACTGTACTATGCATCGCTGGACGATATAGATTACTGTACTTACCCATACAATGTACTATCTATACGCTGTACTATCCATACACTGTACTATCGATAGACTGTACTATCCATACACTGTACTATCCATACACTGTACTATCCATACACTGTACTATCCATACGCTGTACGATCTATATACGTACTATCCATACACTGTCCCTATCTATACGCTGTACTATCCATATACTGTACTATCCATACGCTCTGTACTATCCATTACACTTACTAATATTTTACTGTGACTATCCATACACTGTATTTCTATAGACTGTACTGTCCCATACACCGTTTATACTATCTATATCGTACATCCATACCTGTACTATTCAATACTGTAATATCCACTAACTGTAATATCCATACCACTGACTTCTAATATGTCTATCCATACATTACTATTGTTATTACCCTGTACTATCTCGACACTGTTACTATCATACTGCTGTACTATCCCATGGACATCTGTAATAGTCTTCATATACTGTGTATATTCTACTAACTGTACAATCCATACATTACTCTCTATATACTGTTTATCCATACACTGTACTATGCCATATACTGTACATCCATACACGGTACTATTCCATACACATGTACTATATATATACCTGTATATAATACACTGTTACTATCCAGACCCCCCCCAACTGTACTATCCATTACATTGTACTATCCCATACACTAATCATCTATTAATGTTTACATCCATTTACAAAATTTGTTTACTATCTAAACTGTATAGCCATACACTTTATATCATTACAATGTATATTCCATATACTGTCGATCTATATACTGTCTATCTGTTATACATGTAAGATCAAACTGATAGTGTTATATCTATATATTGTTCCTCTCTATATACTGTACATCCATACACTGTACGGAATCTTATATACTGTAATATCAATCTACTGTAATATCTATACACTGGATATCCACCCTATCGGTGTACTATCTATATACTGTACTATCCCTCGACTGTACTTCCACACTGTACTAACGCATATACGTCTTTCTAGACTTGTACTATCCCATACACTGTAACGATCCATACAAATGTACTATATATAGATGTACTATCCATACACTGTAATATCTATATACTGTACTAACTATATACTGTACTATCCATACACTGTACTATCTATATACTGTACTATCCATACACTGTAATATCTATATACTGTACTATCCATACACTGTACTATCTAAATACTGTACTATCCAACCTATAGTGTACTATCTATATACTGTACTATCTATACACTGTACTATTCTATATACTGTTACTATCCAACCTATAGTTTACGATCTATATACTGTACTATCCATACACTTGTTACTATTACATGTGTATTGTACTATCCTACCACTGTACTTATTCATATACGTAATATCCATAAACTGTACTATCTATATTGACTGTCCTATTCATTACACTGTACTATCTATATTATGTACTATCTATCTAGGTACTATACTACACTGTGTACTATCATATACGTACATGCCATTACACTGTACTATATATTATACGTACTATCCATTACACGGTACTGTCTTATATACCTGTACTATCCAAACACTGTTATATCTATAACTGTACTATCTATATTATACTGTACTATTCTATACACGGTACTATCCATAAACTGTACATCTATACCACATGTATATACATACACTATACTATCAATTATTTACACTGTACTATATACTGTAATATCAATACCACTGTACTATCTATACAAGTACTATTAATACGGTATCTATGTCTATTTTAATCTTGTACGATCTAGCAACTTTACTGATCCATAACTTTTACTATATATATAATGTACTATCCATACACTGTACTATCAACCTATAGTGAGTTAAATATATAATGTACATTATATACTGTACTATCCCATACACTGTACTATCCTGACCATAATGTACTATCAATACACTGTAATATCTATATACTGTACTATCCATACCCTGGTACTAGGCAATATACTGGTACTCTCTATATACTAGACTTAACCATACACTGTACTATCCAGACACTGTAAGATCAATATTACTGTACTTATGCCTAAACTGGATATCTATATTTACTGTACGATCCATTACACGGGTGTACTAGCAGATGATGTCAATATCCATACACTTATACGATACATACAATGTACTATATAATGTACTATCCATCCATGTACACGATACAATTGTACTATCTATATATGATATATAGCATAAACTGTACTTCTCTATATACGTACTATTGACAATCACTTTTGACTATCTATATAATGTACTATCATACACTGTACTATCCAATCTATAGTGTATTAACTATATACTGTACTATCTGTATACTGTACTATCAATATACTGTACTATCCAACCTATAGTGTACTATCTATATACTGTACTATCCATACACTGTTAGTATTATAATAGTGTACTATCCAACCTATAGTGTACTATCTATATATTTACTATTCTATATTACTGTACTATCCATTAACACTGTAATATCTATATCTGTCCTTATTTATATCTGTCTATTCCAACCTATGTGTACTATCTTTATATACTGATATTGTATATTGAAACTATCTATGTTAACTTTCTGTCAATAACTGTATATCTATATACTGCACTTTATCCAACCTATAGTTTCTAATCTATATACTGTACTATAAATACGTACATCCATACACTGTATATCCAGACACGTAGTATCATACTGTACTATCTATACACGTGCCTATCAACCTATAGTGTGACTATACATATACTGTACTGTCTATATTACTGTAATCTATAGCTATACTATATATATTTACTGTACTTTCATACACTAGCTACTATCTATACACTGTATATCCATACACTGTACTATCTTTATAATGTACTATCTATATTTTGTCACTATCATACACGACTATCTATATACTGTACTATCCTACCTGTACGTCTATTATTATGTACGATCCATTACACTGTGTAACTATCCACCTATAGTGTTACTATCTATATTACTGAAATATCTATATTACGGATAGAGATCTATAACTGTTACTACCAACTTATAGTGTACTATCTATATACTGTACTATCTATACACTGTACACTATATACGGTTAATATCCACCCTATAGTGTTACTATCTATAAAACTGTACTATCCATAAACTATAATATCCATATATGTCTATCCACCATTATAGGTAATATCATCTGACTGTACTTTTATACACTGAACTATTATTATACTGTACTATCCATACACTGGATTATCTATATAAGTACTCTCTTATAGTCGGTACTATCTATAACTGACTATCTATATACTGTTACTATCCATACACTGTACTATCTATATAATGTAAATTAATACACCCAAACGTAATATCTACCTATAGTGTAATATCTATTTATACTGACTATCTATCTAATGTACTATCTATGATTACTGTAAATCCAACTTATAGTGGACTATCTATATACTGTACTATCCACAATATAGTGTACTATATATAAACTGTATATCCATACACTTACTATCCATTATACTGTACTATCCACCCTTATAGTGGATATCTTATATGTAATATCTAACTGTACTATCTAATAATGTACTATCCCTACACTGTGCTATCTATACACTGTATATCTAATACTGTTACTATCCACCCTTATAGTGTTAACTATCTATATACTATACTATCTATTTGACTATACGGTACTATCCACCCTATAGTGGTACTATCTATATACGTACTATCTACCCTATAGTGGTCGATCTATATACTGTACTTATTACTGTACTATCCATACACGGCTGTACTATCGATATATACGGTTACTATCCACCCTATAGTGTACTATCAGAGAACTGACTGTCAAAGGTACTATCTATACACTTGTGACTATCTTTAATACTGTACTACCATACACTGTACTATACGTGTACTATCCAATTATAGTGTGCTATCTACACTGTACTATCTAGATATACTGTACTTCCTGACACTAGTAATTCTTATATCTGTACTATCCGCATACTTATATCCATACACTGTATTATCCCTTATACTGTATAATTATTATACTGTACTATTATATACTGTAATATCTCCAACCTATTAGTGTTACATTATATTACTGGTACTACTATAACTATTACTATTCCACCCTATTTTATAGTAGTATATTAATGACTGTACAGCCCCCATTTAGGTACTAAGCTATGTTATGTGTACTATCCAATACACGTACTATCCATACGTGGACTATCTATACCCTGTACTATCCATCACTTGACTATCTATACACTGTAATACCACCCTAAGTGTACTATCTATATACTGTACTTCCCTACACAATTACTTTGCCACCATATATGTACTATCATATATTGTACTGCCGTTGTATCTATATACTGTTACTATCCATTACACTGTATTTTCTACCCTATGTGTACGGATCTATTACTAGACTATCTATCTAATGTACTATCCACAGAACAGTACTATTTTTTTCTATATACTGTACTATACGTTACATCTGTACTATCTATCTCCTGTACTCTCCATACTGTACTATCTTATACTGTACTAGTGTATGCTGTACTATCCACCTATAGTGTTTAACTATCTATCTACGTACTATCTTTAACATGAAACATTATATATGTTACTATCAATATACTGTACAGCTATATACTGCAGTATCCAACCTATAGAGGTAACTCTAATACTGTACTATCTATTACTGTATATCCATACACTGTATCTATCCTAATATACTGTACTATCCATCCACTGGTAGTGTCTATATACTGACCTATCTATACAATGTGCTATCCACCCTAAGTGTACTATCCATATACTGTACTGTCTATATACTGTACGATCTATATGCTCTACATCTATTAATGTACTTTCTATACACTTGTTAATAATCTATTACCACTGTACTATGAAGACCTGTTACTATCTATACACGGTAATATCGATATAACTGTACTTCCATACACTGTACTACTATATAACTGTACTACTATATGCTGTTACTATCTATACATGTTTACCTCACTAAACTGTATACCTATCTATTAAAGTTTACTATCCATACACTGTACTATCCAACTATAGTGTACTATCTTATATGACCTATTCTATATACTGTACGATCAAATGAATAGTGTACTATCTATATACTGTACTATCCATACACTGTACTATCGATATACTGTACTATCCACCCTATAGTGTTACTATCTATAAAATGTTACTATCCATAAACACTATACTATCTAACTGTACTCTCACCTATAGTGTACTAGTATATATGTACTATCTATACTGTACTACTATATAATTGTACTATCCATCACTGTGCGATATATACACTTACTATCTATATTACGGTACTATCCAAACTTATAGTGTACTACTATATATTATACTATCTATATACTGTTTTACTAGCCACACCTATAGTGTACTATCTATATACTGTAACGATCTCCCCTATAGTGTGACTATCTATATACTGTACTCTATATACGTATATCCAGACACATGTCCTATCGAGATCCTTGTTACCTATCCACCCTTAGTGTAATATTCTATATACTGTACTGTCTATATATTTACTGTACTATTATACAATGTACTATTTATTACTGTACTATCCATACATGTTATATACTGACTATCACATTATAGGTGCTATATATATAATGTTTACTATCTATATACTTTTACTACCATTATACTTGACTATCCCTACACTGTTATTATCCATATACCTTTATAATCTAGGTACTGTACATCTATATACTTATACTATCCACCCTATAGTTGGACTATTCTATATTACTGTACTATCCACCCTGTAGTGTTACTATCTATATACTGTACTATCATACCACTGTACTATCCATAACACGGTACTATCTATACACTGATCACTTATCAACAATGTACTTTTATACACTGTAATGTGACGATAACCCTATCGTGTACTAATATATATTAATGTAATAGCCATACACATTCTTTCCACCCTATATTGTTAATAGTATTAATTTACTATCTATATACTTTACTATCCATACAATATATTTCACCATTAGTGTACTATCTCATCTACTATACTATCATATGTACTATCCACAGACAGTATCTCATATACTGTACCTATCCATTCACTGTACATCATTACTGTACATCCATACAACTGTTCGATACATACACTGTATATCTATTATATGTACTAACCAAACAGTACGATCCATACATTGTATTCCTTTTACACTTTACTATCCATTACTGTACTAAGCCATACACTGGACTATACATACAAGTACTATCTATGCACTTTATATCCATATACTGACTATCCATGATTTCACTTTACGAACTTATAACTGTACTATCCATATACAGTATAGTTCATTTATATGGTACTATCCATACCACTTGACAATTCATACACGTACTATCATACACTGCACTATCAATATAATTGTACTATCCATACACTGTTATATCCACCTATAGTGTATGTCCATACACCTGTTACTATCAATACACTTACTATCAAAAACAGTAATAACTCTACTACTGTCTCCCCCCTGTAGTTGTGGACTATCTGCATTTACTATACTATCATATACGGTACATCTATATACAGTACTTTCTATTGCTTGGACGATCATATGACTGTACCTATCCATACACTGTACTATCTAAAAATACTGAAAATATCCATATATTGGTACTATTCCCACCCTATAATAATCACCCTATAGTGTACTATCTATAGACGTACGACCATACACAATTACGTCCACACCTATATTGTAATCTTTTTTAAAAAAAAAAATTCTAAATATATTGTACATCTATTATACTGTGCATCCCATTACACTGATTTTACCACCCAAGTGTACTATCATTACTATACTATCTGTCTTACTGTACTATCCACAGGACGACACTATCACTATATTACGGACTCTCCGTACCCTGTACTCTCTATATACTGTACTCTCCATACACTGTTACTATACATACACTGTACTATCTATTATACTGTACTAACCATTACACAGTACGATCCTACAATGTACTATCCCTATACTGTTACTATCCATACACTGTTCCTATACATACACTGTACTATTCTATGGCATTACTATCCATATACTGTACTGATACTAACTGTACTAACTTTTATACGGGACTAGCCAGTACATATACGATGACCATATACTGTAATATCCACCTATAGTGTACTAGCTATATACTGTACTATCTAGACTGTACCGAATTTGTGACGCTTACTATCCATACACTGTGCTATCTATACACTATACTATCTATATACTGTACTTTCCACCCTATAGTGTACTATCTATATTATTATTACTATCTATATTTAAGTGTACTATCCACCCTATAGTGTAATCTATATATGTACTTATCTACCCTATAGTGTGTATATCTATATACTGTACTCTATCTACTGTATATCCATACAATGTATATCGATATACGGTTAACTATCCACCCTATAGTGTACTATCATATACTGTACTGTTCTATAATACTGTACTATATATACACTGTACTCTCTTTATAATGGTACATCCATACACTGTACAATGGAGACTTATCCACCTTAAGTGTTGCTATATATATACTGTACTAATCTCTATTACTGTACTATCCATATACTTACGATACCTACACTGTATTATCAATATACGGTCTATAATCTATGTACTGTACTATCTATTACTATAGTCTATCCACCCTTATAGTGTTTTAACTATTATATACGTACATTCCCCCCTTTTAGTTGTACTATCTATATACTGTACTATCCATACAGATGTACTATCTATCACGGTAATCATACCACTGTACTTCTATACACTGTATATAACCCTATAGGTATATCTATATACGGTACTATCATACACAATACTCTTCACCCCTTATATGGTACTATGTAGATATGATTACTATGTAGAATATTGTAATATCGATATACTGTACGATCAATACACTGTATTTTCCACCCTATAGTGTACGATAGATCGACTATAAGAGCTACGGGTACTATCAAAGACAGTACTATCTATATCAAACTATCCATACAATGTACTATCTTATACTGATTCCATACACTGTAATAATACCATTACACTGTACTACTATATACTGTTAACCATACAAAGTTTACTATCCATTACACGGTACTAACCATAACACTGCTGCTATCCATTATAACTGTACTATACATAACTGGATATACTTACCCACTGTTACTATCTATGCACTTGTAATATCCATATACTGTACTATCCATATACTACTAACTTATTCTGTACTATCCATATACAGAATTATTCATATTACTGTACTATCCATTACCATGTATATTATACACTGTAATATCCATACACTCACTATAATATATCTGTACTATCCATACACGGTACTATCCACCCTATGGGTACCTGTCCATACTGTACTTCCATTACACTGTACTATCATAAACAGTACTATTAATCTATACTGGTCCCCCAGGTAGTGTACTATCTGAATACTATAACTATCCATATAATGTACTATCTAACTATACAGTACTTTCATATGCTGCTTTGTGTACTATCTATATACTGTACTATCCATACACGTACTATCGAACATACTGACCACAATCCATATACTTGTACGATCCCACCTAGAAGATATCACACTATAGTACTATCTATATACTGTACTATCCATTACACAATATTTCCACCAATATACCGAAATTATCTTATATTGTACTATATAGAGATGTGCTTAGCCTTACACTGTAGTTTCACCCTATTATGTACTATCTATATAACAAATATATGTCTACTGTAATATCCACAGACAGTACGATCATTATACTGTACGGGTATCCGTACACTGTACTTATCTATTACGGTACTATACTCCACTGTACTATACAGTACCACTGTTTACTATCTATATACTGGACTAACCAGAAACAGTTACTATCAACACGTAATATCCATACTGTACGTAGCCATAAACTGTACTAGACATACACTGTACGATTCTATGCACTTTTACTATTCCATATACTGTACGAGAACAGAGACGGTACTAACGGTAGACTGGACGATCCATATACAGGAATATTCATTATACTGTACATCCATACACTGTACTATAAATTACACTGTAATATCCATACATGCACTACAATATAAGGTACTATCCTGACACTGTACTATCCACCCTATAGTGTTACTATCCATACACTGTTACTACCATACACTGTACTATCCAAATAAACAGTACTACACTCTACTGCGGTTCCCCCCCTTATAGTCGGAATATCTGTGATTACCTACTATCCATTTACTGTTACTATCTATATACAGTACTTAGCCATATGCGTGCTATCTATATACTGTACTATCCATACACTATACTAGCTAATACTGTAATATTCCATATATTGTACTATCCACCCTATAATATTCACCCTATAAGGTATATTTATATACTGTAATATCTATTTACGTAATAACCATACCCCTGTTACTATCCTATATGTGCTATCTTTGTACTATCATAACACTGTATTCTATATACTGAATACCCATACACTGTAATATATACTTTACTAACTATTATACTGTTACTATCAAATACTGAGTATCCATATACTGTGCGTTCAAAACTTTTACTCTTCCACCCTATTACTGGTGTACTTCGTTTATATCCTAATTACCCTGTACTCATCAGTATACTGTACTATTCAAGAACACTGTATATTATATCAATGTACTATTATATACTGTACATCTATTTACTGTACATAACCATACCTGGTATATACATATAATGTACTATCGATTGTACATCTTTAACAACTGTACTTTCTATATATGAACTACCCATACACTGTACATATACGTTACTATACTATATACTGTGTTATACAATACTGAGCTATCATATACTGTACTATCCATAAACTTTACTATCCACCCTATATGGGATACTGTGCTATCCTATATTTACTGTCTATAGATAATGTACTGTCAAACACTGTGTGTACTATCTATTATTTACTTATACATTTATACACTGTTCTATTATAACGTACCATCACATCTACGGTACTATCCATACCACGATGCTATTTATTACACTTGATATATTACACTCTGTACTATCCATACACTATACTATTTATAGACTGTACATCCATTACTACTATCCACTATACTGTAGCTATCCATTTACTGTACAATCCCATAGCCACTGTCGATCCATACACTGTTACTATCCACCCTAAGTGTAAGAGCTATATACTGTACTATCTATATACGTAATATCTATATACTGTGATATCCACCACACTGTACTACCATACACTGTACTTCAATACAACAGTTGATCTTAACATGTTGTATTATCCATAGATTCGTACTATCCAATATACTGTACTACCAATTCTGTACTATTCATCTACTTTGTACTATCTATATACTCTACTATCAATTACTTTACAATATATATACTGTGACTATCCATTACTGTACTATCCATATACTGTACATATATATACAGTACTATCCATATGCGTACTATCTTATAATGGCCTATCCAAACTGTACTATCATTACTACTGATAATATCCATATATTGTACTATCCACCATATAGTGTACTATTCCCCTATATGTACTATTTGTATACTTGTTACTATCCGATTTACTGTAACTAACATACCCTGGTACTATCCATATACGGACATCTCTGGTAATATCCTTAACTTGTACTTCTATATACTGAACTACCCATACATTGTACTATATACTTTAGTATACTATATACTTTACTATCCATATACTGAGCTATCCATATACTGTGCTATTCATAAACTTGACTATCACCCTATACTGTACTACTGTACTATCCTATATACTGTACTATCCATATTACCTGTATAATCCATACACTGTACTATCTATATAATGTATATTTATATTCTGTACGATCTATTTACTGTACTCCTAACCAGTACTACCATATCCTGTTACTATCTATATTGTACTATCCTTACAATGTCTTTCTATTACTGGAACTACCTATTTACAC